>JAFBJT010106024.1:59254-73834 GCA_016785325.1 Chascanopsetta lugubris | reverse complement strand
AACAACCGCAGCTGGTGCCCCTCGGTACAAAGGAGACCAGCGCTCGATACGGGCGCGTCTCCTGAATAACACAACTCTGTGCTTTTATCGCCGGGCAACCCTGCGGAGGAACTTCATCTCCTCCGCTTGAGTCTTCAATCACACGTCCACGGTCACAACGCACAGAGCTCATGACCATGTAGATGAAAGTAAGCTGAGAGCTGTGCCTTTTGACAAAGCTTCAATATTTCTGCTGATGCACCTGATGTCAAAGCTTTCATCTTCTCCACGAAGTCACCGGGGTCAGTCCCAACTGTTGTTTATCTATTTATGAGTTTGGGGGGGTTTGTTTTTTTTTCGTTTGTTTTTTCATCCAAAATATGTTTCGCTCCTTGAGAAGAGAACCGCGAATCCATTGCAACGAGCAGTAAAATATAATGCGCTGTATGATGATACGTCCGCAGAGGTTTAAGCACCAAAGTGCCGAAAGAAGCGACGAAGGAATTCAGATCACCGTAACAACACGTGGCTCTTGTCTAACAATTTGGGAATACATAAATAATGATCATTTCCAAAACTCATTTGTTATTCAAAACTGTGTGTTCCTGAGAGGAAAACACAGGGAAAAGGTTCCGTTTACAGAAGTAAATAAAGATGCGCTCAGCGCTTTGGTCAAAATCCTCGCCTCTGGCGCAGAGTTCTCTCTGTGACATACATTATTAATGCTGGCATAAAGATGTATATTAACATTTACAGTCACAGTGATAAATATCCACTCAAGTGAATGAAGTGATGACTCATCGAAGTCACTGTGTTAATTGCTCATTCACAATATTAAAGTAGTAACGGGGTTAATATACAGTATGTATGAATACGGGTTGATAGGGCTCATTATTTCGCAGAAGCAGAACTCGTACGTTGATTGAGTATAACTCATTACACTCGATTCATTTTGAATTCATATGTAAAATCATTTTGGGTTTGTAAAGCTTTGCTTTAATACAACTCATTATTTTGAGTCGATATGACCCATAATATTGACTTATTATGTCATAACCATGCATCAGTGCAGACGATAGCTTGTGAAAACCTCTCCACCGGTTTTAAAGGCCACTATCTCTGACATTTCCGTTGATCCCTGGGCTCCTGTGATTTGTGTTGTGACTCCGCAGGTTCGCTCCAGTCAGTGAGCTGGCTCCCTTCGACACACCAGTGGGGACCATCCTGGCTGCCGCTATCAATCAAACCATCTTCTACTCCATCGTGGCCGGAAATGAACTGGGTATGTGCTTCAGATCATATCAGTGAATCCCCTAATTCACTCTCTCCAAAGGCATGTTTCCTCTTTTTCCCTTTACATCGAAAACACTGCGTTTTACATTCGGTTTCCCATGAACGCTCCCTGCTCCAATTATGAGCGGCTTTGTGTCTGAGGCCTTTATCTCCTACTTTATTTGTATTATTATGTAAAGAGGAGATACATTCGTGCCAGTGTCAGCATCAACAAAGCCCTCTCCCCTGAGGACGACCACAAGCCTAATTCCCAGCACCGTAAAGCAAACTCAATAAACAATGGTGTGCTTTTGATTATTTATTTGCATTTCAAAACAAAACTTGACGTCATTTTGAGACGAACGCTCTCTGCACTGCTTTCCGCTCTTGTGCAGAAAGTCTGAAAAGCATGATTAAATCTTTGGGGGGACGGTTCGCTAAACAGGTGGGAGCTTAGCTCCGGCCTCAATGTCACAAGCATGAGATATAAAAGCTGAGGTGCCGAGAGCGAAGAAAAGGAAAGCTGGGGCCCTGTTTCCCATGCGGACCTCGGGTGTCTCCGCAGTGATCTCCGTCTCTGTCATGTGGAAACAGACACCGGAGTCGCTTTTCTTTCGAAGCTCACGGAAGATGTAGGAGGACCTGAGGGGACTTTCAAATGTCTCCCTCCGGGCGGCGGCACTGATCTGCTCAGGCAAAGAACCAGCGCTCTGGAGCTTGACCTTTTTGCATGGATGCAGAGGAGTCGGGAATCCGTGCTGTGCTTTTCAAAGAGGCCCAAAACCAGCCAGATGTGTTTGTGGCACCGCTATAACTGAATTAACTCTCAATTCTTAAAAAATAATAATAATAAAAAAAATTTTTTTAAAAATACTGCTATGAAACACATGATATGAGCCTCCTCCTTTGGACCTCATGACATCTGCAGACAGTGTGGGTCAGCATCACTTCACTCATAAACAGTGCTGAAAAGATGGATATGGTTGATTTCTGCATGAGTGCGTATGAGGCATGTTCAGTCGCCATCACTCCGCTGCTGGATTCGTCCCGGTAACTGGATGAATCCAAAAATGGGCCAAAAGGCGGAGCACAGGTCGAGCTGGGCGGGGCTGAGTGAAGGTTTACAGCTGAACCACACCCACGGCCCACAGATATCCCTGTTAGCTCAGGCGAAGGAGCTCACCTGTCAATCAAGTGACATCACCTGTCAATCAAGTGATAATTATGCATCATATTTGTTTGAAAATAATTGACCTGTGACTGATTGAGACCAAAAAACTGCAGTTTGTACCAGGCTTTAAACATGTTTAATTCACCTCTACAGTTGACCATTTTAACATGGGAGTCTATGGGGATTGCCGCCTCAAGTGGCCACCCTGCGAACTGCAGGTTTCTCCACCTCTGTACGAGCCTCGTGGGTCAGCACCCTGCAGGTTTCCCTCTTGGAAGTTACAAACTGTGATGCTCCTCTTGGTTCCAGGTCATTTCCAGGTGAACAACAGGACGGGCGTCATCTCCACGGCCAAACCTCTGGATTACGAGAACGTCACCAGCTACGTCCTCAGGGTCCAGGCCGACTCCATGATCGTCGTCATGTCCAATCTGCGCGTTCCCTCCAAAAGTAAGAGCCGCAGACGGCTGCCGTGTGCAGAGGTTTCCATATCAGGGGGATGAAAATAATGTCTTGTGTCTTTCCAGGTGATGCATTTATATTCAATAATAATCCCCCACTGTGACAGATTGTGATTTAATGCAGTTTGTGGAAAATTCTCACACAGCTTATTTTTATGATTCGTATTTATTATCACATCTGCCGTAAATACCAGAGCCCTTTTTCTGCTTCAAACGCTTCTTTTTATCATAAAAGTCACAGAACTATCAGTGCTGCCTGTTTGACGGATGGCACGAATCTGCAAAATCTGTCTCACACGGTATCTCAATGAATTATTATTATTATTTTGTTTTTTTTACACATCTTATACATATTAAACCCACATAGCAATTCATCTTCTGATCTATATCTTAAAACATATGTGTGTGGTGTACACAGAGATTGGCAGATGGCAGGTTTGATGCAGCATCCGTTTCACACTCCATTCAACGCGAAGCTGATTTTAAACTGCGTGGCGCTTTGCACGCCACCAAGCAGCTGCTTGTCCAAAGCGTAGTGGGGCTGTTTGGCCAAGAGGACATTTCAAACTGCTCTTTGCGTTTAGAATGCATTATTCAACCGCCCTCAGTGCCAGCTGCAGTCCGCTTATGGCTACTTTTATGCATGTGCTGCACTTGTGATATTCTCCAGAGGGGCCGTACATGTTAATACATATATCCATCCATTCATCCACACGGTCTGTGGAACGTCCCCTGCCGGCCCCCTCACAGGGACTCTGGAGAGTATCTGAGTACCCGTGTAACAGCACAGCAGGATTATCTCCCGCCTGAGTGAGCCAGCGTGGTATTGACGCATGTGGCGCGCTATGTATGACAGACATCACAAGTACGCCAGAGGTGATTGAGTCGAATTTAGCTCTATGGGGCAGCAAACAGTTGTCCAGCTGTAAGTATCAAGCAGCAGCAGCAGAAGAAGAGTTGGCTCTTGCCGGTTCAGTGGCCATTGTTGGTACTGCAACCATGCTGCCGGCGAAGTTTGATAACTACCTGGTCAACGCGTCTTAATATCTGCAAATATTTACATATATGTTTAACAATTTATAGACATTATAATGTAGTATTCTTGTCACGCCAGTGTTTGGTATGAATAACCGTGAGTTGATTTGGAAAAGCTGAGTCAATATGATATGTTTCTGCACTTTTTTCTAGACCGTCCCTTGGCATGAGCCTCACCGTCAGATAGGATTCCGATAAGACCATTTCCGCTCATTCAGCATATTTGATATTTTTCCGACCTGGGACACATATCGATGTGACACAAGTCAGATTCGAAGATTTGTTGTGAGTCCTATCGACGGAAACAGCGCTGCACGAGTCTCCTCAGCCTGATCCTCTGAACTTAGCTTCACCTTGTATTTACAGTGATCACGTGAAGGAAAAAAAAAAAAAAAAACTCTCGCCTCAACAATATCATAAATCCTTGAAATTGTTGTGTCCAGATCCGTCGCGAGGGTCTCACAATGGGTAATAGCTCATTTGTTATCATTTAGGCAGACCCCCCCCCCCCCCCTCCCAACACAAGGGCGGCTGACAAAGCATTAATCACAGCAGAGTCTCCCTTAATAAAGCTCCCGTGTGTTACTCGCTGTGCACCAACACAAACCAGATCACACGACATGGCGACAAAGAGCGGCGGAGCCTCGGGCCTCGCGTCTCCGCCTCCTCGTCACCGACCGTGTCCGTCCGCCTCGCTGATCTCTGATCTGAGGCCGGGAATTCAGCCGGCGTCTTTTCCGCGCGTTTTGTCGTCTGCTTGAGTCTGAACGTTTTCAAATAGTCCCTCCTCTTCCTATTCATGATGTTGCGCTCAGTTGTAAACACATAAAAAAGTGATGGAGGTACTCAAACAGAGCTTGAGAGACAAGTTGAACCCCCCCCTCTCGCTCTCTCGCTCTCTCTCTCTCTCTCTCTCTCTCTCTCTCTCTCTCTCTCTCTCTCTCGGCGTATGTGGTCATTGCTGCATAAAAGCCGGTGTCGCCTTTCGTTGCGGGAGGTTTCAGTAAATTGTCAGATGCCTCCGCCGCCAGAAATGAGGGGGTTTGGAGACGAGCCGTTCGACCGACGGAGACGAATTTGGTTTGAAGCGCACTTACACCTCCCAGACGCGCAATCTCTTCATGCTTCAGCCGGCATATCATTAGGCTGCTTTATATCCTGTTTACGGAGGGAAAGTTTTGGGATAATGAAGTAGCACCAACAAATAAGTTTCCCACCTTGCTCTGCAGATGAATAATCGATGACCCACCGTGCCTGCCTCTTTCCTCCTCACGCCGTCTGCCCGTCTCAGGCTGACAGCAATTACAAGCGCACACACACACGCACGCACGCACGCACACGCACACACACGCACATCCGCTAGATATGAAGTCGAGGACTTTCTCTCTAACTGGCATCGTCGGGCTGACAAGCTCCTTTGGCAGCGCCGCCGTTCCTCTCCTCACTTGTCTCACTTGTGTTATTGTCATGCAGATCAGGGCTTCGTGACAGGGAACATCTCTCCTCTCATTAACAGCTCTGCATTGAGTTTAAATTATCAGAGCATTGCGCCGCTGATTTGTCAGATGGATTATCTTTGCTCCATTAGCGATCGTTCAGTGCATATGTGTGTGTGTGTGTGTGTATATATATATATACATATGTATAATGTACATAGTGCGCACACACACACACACACACACCATCATGTGTACATGCATGCGTTTAGTGCAGACAGATTTAATTAAACATATTTTTCTAAACGATAATGCACTGCACTCGGAGACTCTCTCAAGCTTAATCTGCCTTTGCAGCAATCCCTCCCCTTAATGGACCAGTTTGTATCATGCATCTTTAGAGTGTGTGTGTGTGTGTGTGTGTGTGTGTGTTTGTGTGTGTGTGAGAGCGAGAGAGTGAAGCTGTATTTATGATCAACTCATTCAGCACCATCCATGATCCTACCCTGGCTCCAAAGGTCATCAGACTTTCTCTTTTCACACTGATTAAGAGATTGATTAAGAGACTCCTAGTGGCCAAAGTAAACACTGCATGTTAAATTAAGCTTTGAAAAAACAGGTTCACCGCCATATTGAGTTCTAAATGTCGCATTTTCCATCTCATTGTAACGCGGAGCTAGAGCTCACTTCAAAGTACTGACCCAGACACCGAGTGTTTACTATCATGTGTATTTCTGCATCGCGCCATGTTTCCCTCTGGCCGTGTGTTTTATCACTAATTGCCTGGTAAACAGTGAAGATGCCCTCAGCTGTTTTCAGCCATCAACCCTCCTCAGACTCTTGGAGTTTCTTACATCAGTCACAATGTTCGTTGTAATCAAAACCAAATGAACCCTCTGATTGATTGATTGGCGGGCGGGTCACCAAAGTGGCCTCTCATGCTGAGTCATGTTTGAATGCTGGTGTAAGCGTTATATACGGGAGGTTTCTCTCCCCCGACATGTAATTAGAAATGAATGGAAATGAATGCTAAGTGGAGAGGGGCTCGCTCCATCTTCCCACAAGTAAATACTTTCCATTTTGCAGTGTCGAAAAAAAGCGAGGTCAATTTGACTTCGTAGTTTCTAAACTTTCAAAAGTGCTCACGACACCCCCCCCCCCCCCCCCCCCCCCCCCCCCCCCCCCCCTCCCTCCTCCTCCTCCTCCCCCCTCCTCCTCCCCCAAGTGATGGAGAGGTATTATTTTATCTCACGATGGCGCGGATCTTGTTGACAGACCGCCGTGATGTGAGTCAGTGAGGACTAATGCCGGGGAAACGATTCGAGCGCCTCTTTTGAAGTCGATGACCGTGAGGAAAATTATATTGACACAACAATTTCGGGGCTAAATTGTGCCGCATGTGATCAACGACTCCAGAGATGTGTTTATTTACCGGTCGCTGACCGTGCAGATGGAATCTTTCCACGCCCGCGTGTCCTCGATTCTTATTTGGAACAGCCCGCGGCACTAATCGGATGCTCGGAGAAGGTGTGCTGACGGGCTGGGAGTTAAATGCTGAAATGGAACGGGCGCAGGTTACTCCGCCCCATCTGTATTCATGACTTATAGGCAGAGGGCTGCATTCTAATCATGTGCCGTATGTTCATTGCAGCCAACACAGCCAAGGTGTTTATCGAGGTGCTCGACGAGAACGACCACCCTCCCGTCTTCTCCAGGAAGCTCTACATCGGCGGCGTGACGGAGGACACCAAGATCTTCAGCTCCGTGCTCAAGATAGTGGTAAGAAAACAACTGTTCCGCCGTCTGTTTGTTTGTTTGTTTTTTGTTTTTTGGTGGGTTTTTTTTTTCGCCATCTTTTCATATCCGCGCACGGAAACGCGGCGAAACTAAAGTGGCTGATTCTTGCCCGGGCCTCGTCGGCGCGTCCCCCTGCAGCCATAGCGGGAGAATTCATCCGATGTGCTCTCTGCGGCACTGTTTCATCTCCTCCGCCTCCTCCTCCTCCTCCTCCGCCTATCGCTCGCTACATCTCTTCCTCAATTTCACTCTGCCAGGCGTGGGCCGTGTTTCGCGGGCAGGTGGGATGAGAGCGAAGTGATCGCTGTAATTCCAGTGTGTTCACAGAGGCATGGCCGGACATCCTGTCTGATTATCAGCCGGCTCTGCCACAGAGGCCTCACTCACTGTGCCACACCCATCTACTACTGCGACTGCTCTCTCTGCGCCGGAGGGCGGGGGCGGAGCCTGTGAACACACCCCTGATTCATCCTCATCCGTTGAACTTTGATCTATCTATCTATCTATCTATCTATCTATCCATCTGTCCATCCATCTCTTCATATATCATATATCTATTCATCTGTTCATCTCTACACCTACTCCACCATCTATCCCTTCATATCCATCCACCCACCCACCTATTATGTATCTATTCATCCATCCATCCACCCAACCATCGTCTGTCCATCCATCCATCCATCCATCCATCCATCCATCCATCTACCCAGCTTTCTATCCCTCTATCCACATCTATCTTTCACCTACACATCTATTTGAAATGTAATGTGTCGGTGCAGATATGGAATGAGATCATTCCCTCTGCAGTTTAAGGATCATCTCACTCTTACTATTCAGAATCACGTCCCCGTCACTTAAGGTGTATATTTTTGATCAATCGTTCTTTTTGTTTCCATCTTCCCTCAAAAGTTCTCGTGTGTCATCGCTGAGTTTAACCAGCAGTGGTGCCACGGGCACTTAATAGCCCTGGGTTTTGCCTTTCAGGCAACTTTCGCTGCCCCACTTAACTGGGCCAGCTTGTTGACGCTGCGCTGCCTCGAAGGAAAACCAGCCGAGGATTCTGAAGTTGGGAAAGACTGAACCGCCAACACTCTTTCTTGATGGAACTCTCCCAAAGTTTCCCCATTTGCATATTACCACTTAGAGAACTACATGTTGAATATCTACTCGCCTGGCTTGAACTTTAACAAGAGAGTTGCATAGTTCGACAAAGGCACACCCTTTCATGAAATCGCACGCAGCAATACTCACCTCATCCTTCATTTCTAAGAGCGAGTGATAGTTCACACACTCATATAAAGTACATTTAATTATTTCATATTTCCTGGCCACGTATAGAAATGGACATTTTCACTGAAAACTTGCAGACTGGTACTTTTATTCATGTAACTTTTGAATGTTCCACTTCCTCCTTTCATGGTTAACAGGTTCCGTGACTGATTTCTGCATATCACCTTATATCTGGAGGAGCCGAGAACTATTTATATTTTGACATGAAGTCCCCGGAGCTGGACTCGGTGTGAGCTCACAGAGCTCCGTCTTTGACGTGATGCTCCTGTGTTTAATAAACCAGCTGTGTTGCCTTGTACGTAGCTGATGGCCACCTGATATTATCAACCGAGTAGGACGGATACTCTGAGCCTGCTCTCTGATTTCTTGCTGCTTAGCATTCAAAGTAAGACGACTGGCCCAAGTGTTAACCTAAAGAGATGAATAGCTATTTAGAGTGTAAGTGGTGCAGGGCACAGGGCCAGCATGTCTGTGGAGTCTGTTTGAAATAAGAAGTCGTTTTAAAATCGAGTGGGCACGTCCGAAGGTTCTGAAGGAAGATGCAGAAAAATCATCTCAGACCTTCAGGTGGATTTGAAAATACACCTCAACAAGAGATGATTAAAAAAAGAGGAGGCTGGTCATGTATCTTTGTCCTTATGAACAAAAGTAGGCCAGAAAAATGTGTTGCCGTCTGCGAGTGACAGAGATGGGAATACCTGGGGAAAGCCGGGGATTGCATTCATTTTATTGGTGGTTTGAAATCAAACTCTGAGCTCGGTTTTACTGCGGGAAAGGAGCTATCCTTAATCTTTATGTTAGAAGTTATAAAAGCTCTTTTAGGACGCAGACAACTTCTCCTCAAGGGCTCGGTACGGCAACGTGAATCATGCTTTATTACGTTTGACAACTTCAAACTGAGGTTTTAGCACAAAAAAAAGAGCGGTGATTGTGCTGAGGGAGAAAGATGAAGATAGTGTGATTATCTGCATTAGAATTAGGTACGGAGACTTGAAGTGCTGTGTAAGTCCAGTATTTACATTTTTCCAAATGGCACAACGTGTCCCTACCTATATTTCTTAGCGTTTCATCAATGTTATACTTCATTACTTTTTCATATCATTTCAGTTCTGCAAATTCAATCATTAAATTAATGTAATAAAAGTGCTGCTCTGGTTCCATTTCTGATTTCCACACAGAAAACGTATCAGAAATTTCAAGAGAATTATTATTAAGAATCTGAGCCTTCAAAAAGTAATTCTTTTTTTTTTTCTTTTTCTTTCTCTTTTGAAAATGTTTACTATGGAAATCACCAACCCAAAATCTAGCATCAAGTGAAAAACAAATTTGGAACTCTTTTGCCACTGTGCCTAAATGATGATCTCAGGATCTCAAACAAACAAGCAAAATTACAACATAACACAACCCCCTTACCAAAAATAACAATATACATAAACACCAACAGGAAGTGGGCACAAATTCCTCCCGCAAGTTTTAACATGTGAGCCGAAATGTCTCCGTAGAGAACGGCGACTAAAACCAGCCAACCATCCTGTCTGAGCTGAACCCATTTCCTGTCTTTCCCTTTACTTGGATTTGACACCAAAGTGTGGAATTATGGGTCAAGTGCTATCTACAATGTTCCCTGAGGCCAAGGCTTCATTGGAGTGGAGTTAGTGCGAAGTACTTGATTTAATAAATTCTGAAGCCGAGTGTCTCCTTCTCCTGAGATAATCGTTGGAAATATCACTTGGCTCATGCAGACACTTCAGACTTTGCAGGTTTGCCATTAGCCAGATATAACACGTTAATGATGATGATAATGATAATTATAATAGGAACGATGTTCCGAGGTGTGTGTTCATTGCAGAACCACTTCAGCGACTCTCTGTGAAATGTGCCTTTGCAATACAAGGCACCTTGAGATAATGTATGTTTTGTCTACACATGAAGCTTAATTGAGTTCCATCTCTGTTTAATTACAATCACGCAGATGAGTTCATGGAAAACCTTTCAATGTCGAGGTATCGTTTGTCGAAGTAAAGGTGGATGACGTGATAATATGACACCCTGATAGACACCATGCAGCTCCTCCACGACCCTGCTTTCTAAGCACTAAGTCATCGGATTCATGGCCAGGGATCTGATAACCGCTCGTAACTTCCTCCTTCACCGCTTGCCCTCCTGTTCTAAATGTAGCAGAAAGCCTTTTTTTAAGGAATCAAGGAGATGCCACAAGCTTTCAGAGCCGTTTGTGCGCCTCAACTGCGATTGAAGGCATCACTGTTTTCAGATCGTCCGGCTCCAAGGACTTTCTACTAATTTGGTAAAAAGAAAAAGGTTCAGTTGGATTCAAAGATGATTTGAAGGATGAACGTTGAAAGATTGATGCTGCATCTCAATTCTGGACTTTGATTAAAGGTGCAGTGTGAAGGTTGTACTGACATTTAGAGGCAACGTTGTGTATTCCAGATGGATGGGTGATGGATGGATTGATGGATCAATAGATGGATGGATAATTGGATCGATGGATGGATGGATAGATAGATGGATGGATAATTGGATCGATGGATCTATAATTGGATTGATGGATGATGGGTGATGGATGGATGAGCAGTTGGATGGGTGGATGGATCAATGATTTGATGGATGGATGGATGGATGGATGGATGAATGGATGGGTGATGGATGGATAATTGAATCGATGGATCTATAATTGGATCGATGGATCTATAATTGGATAGATGGATAGATGGATGGATAATTGGATGGATGGATCTATAATTGGATCGATGGATTGATGAATGGATGATGGGTGATGGTTGAATGAATAGTTAGATGGGTAGATGGATGGAAGATTTGATGGATGGATGATGGATGGATGGATAGATAGAAAGATGGATGGATTCTATGTGAGGAAACTATTAAAAACAAAGATCTAATTTTTTTTTTTTTTAAAGTTCCATTTGAAATATATCTATTCACATGCGCACGGCCACAAGCGAGTGTGAAGCAGGAAGCTGCCACGGGGTCTTACAGCGTGAAGAGTCTGTATCTGTCAGACAGGTGAGAACTGTAGTACACTTTTATCGCCTCCGACAGGAACAATCTTCTGCGTGGGCCCCTGTGGCAGCAGGGCATGTATGTATTAAAGGTTACTTCAATAAAAATGTCTGAGGTAACATATTGTTTGTGACACGGGGGCAGCGCTCATCTGAGAGGGTCCGGGCAGCTTCACTTACCCCCCTGCAGCGACTCTCTCTCCCTCCCTGGGTCCAAACCTGCCTGTTTTGAAAAGTTTACCTCCCCGCGCACCGTCTGCATGGCGGCACTCTTAGATACTGTCTTTACCCAATGAGGATATCTCACTCTCACTGAGTTGATTTATGCTGCCCTTTCAGCGGCAATGCTCCCCTCCCCCTCCTCTGCCAATAAGGGGGGGGGGTGGGGGACGGGGAGGAGATTGCTCCTATTCATCAGTGTCAGTCGCTACAGACAAGCGCTCTGAAAATGGATGCGTGTGTGTTGAGCCCATTGGCCAGTCACAACTTGTGCATCAGAGGTCGATTCCATGGGGGAGGGGTTTGGGGTGGGGGGGGGGGGGGGGGGGGGGGGGGGCCCGCGGGGGGGGGGGGGGGGGGGGGGGGGGGGGGGGGGGTGAGAAAAACTGTGGCTGCGACATAAAATGATCTAACAAGCTTCATGGAAGTTATGAGCCCCGTGAATTATGTCATTTGGGAGAGTTTAAAGGCTTTTTTTCACCCCTGTCATTTTCCTTTCCAACAAAAAAATCAGAAAAATCAAAAAGTCATTACTACAATTTAATATGTTTTTCCAATTTTAAAACATTCATTAACTTGCCTGGAGCCAATCCCAGCTGACATCGGGAGCCAGACAGCCTATCAAAGGGCTGATGTGCAGAGACAAGCGGCTATTCACATCACGCGGGATCCCGACCTGCCAGACTGCACTGTGGGAAAAGAACCCAGGCAATTAGCCACCCAGCTTGTTTGAACCAAGACCCTTTATGATGAGCGGCAGTGTTTGATGTGAATGGCAGATGTTGTGGTTCTTCTACAAAGGTATATTATCTGCAGCTCGCCTCAACTTTATACAGCTTTTTCAGGTTTTAGTTCAAGGTGAACTCTGTAGTTGGTTTCTTCAGTGTTGTTTTTTTCCCTCTAATTTGGATTCCTCTGCACATCCTCACCCATATCAATTGACTGATCATTTTGAACTGTGATGATTTCCTCAGACGTTCACGAGTGGATTGTGCTGTGGCTCTTGCGTATATGAGAAAACTTGGAATTCAGTTTTAAAGTTCAGAAGAAAAAACGTGGATGTGGATAATGTAGAGTCATGACTGTCATCCGTGCAGACCAGCATTTTTCCACTGTCAACAACTGCACTCCACTATCCCCCAGTCATGAGCAGAGTAGTTTAAGTCCCCGGAGTTTTGCGGAAACTCAACAATTCCACTTTAAAGTGGGGAACCTTCCCGGCCTGTTGTTGCCTGTGACTGTGGGTGACTCCAGGCAACGCCGCAGCCGCATGAAACAAATCCCCTCAGACGCTGTATGAGCTATTTTTACTCTAATAGGACACCTGCATGAGACAACAGTTAGCAAATGTCCTTGGAGACAAAATGGAGAGCTCAACAATTTTCAAAAGTCTTTTTCTTCTCCGTGATGGAATTGTCTCTCCATTAGCAGCTGTGCTAAAGACGATAGTGAGGCTACATGGTACTAATGTAGCGTAATCAATCCCCATGGCAACAACTTCTGAACCTACTCTGCCCATAAGAAGAACTCCTTCAAGCTTCAGTCTAATCGGTCGACGGCTCAGATCGACCGCGTTGATGAGATAGTTGCAGCGATTGACTGGTTTTGACTTGTCACGTGTCGGCACAGTAATTGCGTGACACGCAACATAGAGAGTGATGCATCAAAAGAGGGGCAAGGTGGATCCACCTCCGTCTGTTTTGTTTTCTCCTCAGTCTTTCATGTGTATTCTGCTGTCGGCACCATTCACGCACGTCACAGCAGGGTTCCCCATCAGCAGTCAAAGGCAAAATTTGCCGTGTGATATCAGTGACTGGGGAGCTGCCAGAAGTGCAATGTGCTCGGAGCCAAACAGCCGCCATCATGGTCAGGAGCTGGAGCAGAGGATGGAGGGTGGAGGATGCTGCCTCAGGTTAAATCCTGTCTCTTGGACTATGAAGGCTTTTCTTCTTTGCGATTGCTTTCTGAATGCACTATTCTGCGCCCCCCATTCTGCCCCCCCCCCCCCCCCGCCCCCCCGGCATGAAATGTAAGAGGACCACCGATTCATCTTCTCGCTTAGACCTGTTTACCTGAATTGATTCAAATTCCAATGAGGTTGTGAAGATGGATTTTTGTTTCCATGGCAACCATTGTGTCTAACTGTATCAATGCTGAAAGCTCGGATTCTCTGGAAATGTTGTTTATCTTATATTGAAGGGGTTGCGTTTTGATATTTTCCTTAAATTTCAATCATCCCGTATTTAAAGGTGTAGTGTGTCGTATTCAGTGAAAGTTGCATGTTGCAACAAAGTTTGATTTTTTTTTTTTAGATAAGTGACAATCCCTGTTTAGAAAACTGCTGGTCCAACATGGAGGCCTCCACAGAGGATTCGATCCTGATGTAAACATAGTCTGAAGATCTCTATCCAGAGTGATGAAGTCAACAGTGTGCACATGCATAAGATTACACACTCATTTAAACACATATATACTGTGTAGTGCATTTATGCAAATTAATATGGAAGCATATTCATGTATATTGTATACTTCCATGGCAACAAGAGCTCATTCACCCGAGCTGTTTTCAAGCTGAGCCCTGATATTTCCCTCAATGTTGTGTCACTGTGTTGTGTGTCTCAGGCCACTGACAAGGACACGGGCAACTACAGCGCCATGGCCTACCGTCTCATTATCCCACCCACGGCGGAGGGTCAGGACAGCTTCGTTATCGAGACCTTCACCGGCGTCATCAAGTCGGCCATGATGTTCCGAAACATGCGCAGGTCGTACTTCAAGTTCGAGGTGATCGCCACGGACGACTACGGAGGAGGCCTCAGCAGCAGCGCTGAAGTGGTGGTGAGTGTCACGTATTTGTAAAGATCAATAAAATATATATG
>JAFBJT010106024.1:43509-53891 GCA_016785325.1 Chascanopsetta lugubris | reverse complement strand
GGCCGTGGAGCCGCCCGGCCTGCCCGGGCTTGCAGCTCTGCCCCTGGCCCTTCCTCTCGCTCTCTTTCCCCCGTCCCTGCCCCGCCTCACGGCGTGCAGGCGGATGGGGCCCGGGCCGCCATGTATTTTTGGATCCCTCTGGGGTATTTTTATTTTTTTATTTTTTATTTTTTGCCTCCTGGAAGCTGAGGTATGCAGGCCACCGGGAGACCAAATGAGGTCGTGTCACAGCGGAGGATCGTCGTCGTCGTCGTCGTCGTCGTCATGGCCCGGTTTAATCACAGCTGTTTGTTTGTGCCCGTGTGACGCCGCCGCTCTGCCTCTTTCACTCGGAGCATGACTTCATCGGGGGCGACGGTTCCCCCCCCGTTCGTTACAGCTGCGTTATCACATTGAGTGAGAGAGACTGTTACACATGTGTTTTCCTTTGCCCCACGTGCACTGTGGTGTTTTCAGTCGGGGCGCATGTGCTCGGCAAACACTCGACAGTAACAGCCGCCTCGGTAGAACCGGAACACGTTCCTTCACTCCGACGTTTCCCGTTGGACGATCTGAAAAGAGCGCGGTCACTGCGGCGATTGTCGCTGGTGAATTCGTCGTCAAACGGATTTCTAATGAAGCCGCTTCCGGGGAGGAAGCACACGAGCTTGGAAGTGCTCCCGAATGTTACTCTTTAATGTCCAGCACGTGATATTTTGCTCATTTTTCACCGAAAATATTACAAAACAATTTCATAATGACATTTTCAAGAATTTATCGTCATCTGAATGTTTTGTTGTTTTCCCCCCATCACCCTTCAAAGAGCCCATTAATGTGTATTTACATGAGGAGTAAGAGTAGAGAAGAGTCCTTGGGGGCCGCCATGTTTTTACAGTAGCCCAGAGTGGACACACTTAACATGTTTTGAGTTTGAATGACAACTGAAGTTCTCCTGCATGTTCAGAAGGGTGAGGGTGAGGTGGTGGACACAACATGCAACTTCACCTCTAGAGGTCACCAAATCTTGCACACTGCACCTTTAAGGCCACATGACAACATCCCCGTACTGGCTACAAAATAATGTGTGCATAGGTGCATTCCCCTAACATACATATGAATATGCGAATTAACACACATTTCAAATGCTTTACATTAGTCAAGTTTATTCGATGTTTGTGCGTGTATGCGTGCGTGCGTGTGTGTGTGTGTGTGTGTGTGTTTGATCCCTGTAAACAGCTGAGAACAGAGGAACAAACCACAGAGAGAATGAGAGGAGTTCTGGGAGCAGCGTTGTGCTTCTCAAACACTCAGCTCTTTTTAATTTGCTTCTTGGCCTCAGCTTCACTCAGGATTTCAGTTGCCACAGAGATGAAGGAGATTTCTCTTTCATTCGCTTTTTTTCTGTTGACTTCCTTCAGGGAGCAAAAGGCTAAAGAGGCTTTTTCTTTCAGGGTTTTTTTTTTTTTCGTCCTTTTTTTTTCCTCCTTTCCAAAGTTTTTGACCGTGTTGTGATGAAACTGACCTCATGGCAGAGCAGAGAGCTGCTGTAATGAAACTTTAAAGTTCAGTCTTTATCTCACTCATACACATACATGTTACGTGTGAATAACCGACAAAGGTTTGCTCTGCTCAGAATTGACATGTTCACTTAAAGCAGGGACTGACTCAGAGGTGGGGCCTCGGGGCCCGGGGACCCCTGCTGGATTGTGATTGTTATTTCATCTCTGTACATGATGTTATTGAACAGGGAACAATTCTAAAACCACATTCACTGATGTGTTGGATTCCTAAACAAGAATTAGTTCACGTTCACACCAGCCATTTTTAGTCCAATTCTATTCCGTATCACTAACTTCGCATCTTTTCCTCCATTATTATCATTCATATGTAATATATGATTCGTGTTAACCCCGTTAAAAGAGCAGTGTGTGAGATTTGGTGACATCTAGAGGTGAAGTTGCATGTTGTATCCATCACCTCACCATTGACCTTCTGATCATGCAGGAGAACCCATGGTTGACTTCAGTTGTCAATAAAACTCAAAAGATGTTTAGTATGTGCACTCTGGGCTACTGTAAAAACATGGCGGCCCCCATAGAGAGAACCCGCTCCTCATGTAAATATACATTGATGGGCTCTTCAAGGGTAATGGAGAGAAAAAATAAATGGAGGTGATCATAAACTCATGAAAGTATCTGTATATAATTGTTTTGTAATCTTTGTGTTAAACGTCACTGATCTGTTGCAGAGGTCCACTGTTTTGCTGTTCCACTGCTGCTGCTGCACCGGGGTTGTGATGCTGGATGAGTGGGACGAGGCTGAGATGCTGATAGTGACCGTGGCTCGTGGTCCGTTTGGCTGTGGTGCGTTAAAGTCTCCAGGTGTGACTGGTCTGACAGTGGATCCTAGATCCTGGATCATGGATCATGGATCATGGATCCTGGATCATGGATCCTAGATCCTGGATCATGGATCCTGGATCCTGGATCATGGAACATGGATCCTGGATCCTGGATCATGGATCATGGATCCTGGATCATGGATCATGGATCCTAGATCCTAGATCCTAGATCCTGGATCATGGAACATGGATCCTGGATCCTGGATCCTGGATCCTGGATCCTAGATCCTGGATCATGGAACATGGATCCTGGATCCTAGATCCTGGATCCTGGATCCTGGATCCTGGATCCTAGATCCTGGATCCTGGATCCTGGATCCTGGCGACCAACAGTGATGGATCTAGAGGTGTAGATGGACCACTTGGATGATGCAGTAGGCTGAGACCTACAGTCGTGTCCTCATCCATTCACTGATGGAAATGTGCATGTGATTGGACGGCCTGTTCAGCTGAGCTGAGCTGTAGGATTTGCTTTGGTGACTGTTCCTGGTGTCGGGGAGTTTCTGAGAGGGTTCGAGGATCTCACCGGAGTCAAGTCAGTTGTTCTTGATTCTGATGATTTTGTTTAACAACCTATGAAAACACTGGACATATGCGCCGGCTGCTGAATACTCCAGATCAATATGAGAATTGACAGAATGATCGCGATCGGTCTCATCCACTCTCTCGTCTGCACAGGTGTCGAGGTTTTCAGGGTGACGTCACTGCTTCCCTCCACTACACCCGGGTGTGTGTGTGTGTGTGTGTGTGTGGGTGTGTGTGTGGGTGTGTGTGTGTGTGTGTGTGTGTGTGTGTGTGTGTGTGTGTGGTGTGTGTGTGTGTGTGTGTGTGTGTGTGTGTGTGTGTGTGTGTGTGTGTGTGTGTGTGTGTGTGTGTGTGTCTGTGGCTCTTCCTTGACATTCTAATGGGGGTCGCTCTCCTGGTTGTCTCCGACACACACACGCACACACACACACAGTAGGATGTGGCAGCTCTTTAATTCTTCTCGCAGTCTCTCGGGATCCAGGTTTACATGAGTCATTTTATCTGCAGAGAGTCGATCAAAGACAAGCACAGTGTGTGTGTGTGTGTGTGTGTGTGTGTGTGTGTGTGTGTGTGTGTGTGTGTGTGTGTGTGTCTACTTACCCATGCACAGTACATGCTTATGCCTGTTACAGTACCACATGTCAGTAGACATGTGACCCCCCCACCCCCACCATCACAGGGGTGTTCCCAGCCAAGTGTAAACATGTGGGTTAATGCGAACTGTCCCCAGTGGAAGACAAAGCTCCCTGCAGCTCTCCGCTGTTTCAGGCTTTGATATATGGAGCACATGTAGTGCTGCTGCTGCTGCTGCTGCTGCTGCTGCTGCTGCTGCTGCTGCTGCTGCTGCGAGGCTTCGGCCTGACTCCACCGCATGAGACCCGGACCTGAACATGGTTATTATTGCGGGAGTGCTGATGCCACTCTCGGCTCTGTGCAGAAAATGTAAACCAACATGCAGCAGCTGGTTTGTGTAGCTCATTACAAAGACTGGGAACAGCTGGATAAACAGGAACCCCCCCCCCAGAACCCCCCCCCCCCACACACACACACACCACCCCCCGTGCTCACACAGTAACATGTTTAGCTTATGAAACGGCCCAAACAAAATCTTGGGCGGGAATCAGGGGAAAATATAAGGTGACCGATATTTACAGTTGGGTTCGTGAAATGACCTAATGCTGACTCAGCGTCAGTATAGATCGTAAAAAAAACATTGTCTCCTCCATGTAAATGGATGGGACGTAGATTAAATAGAGCTAAATATATTTTTTTGAATACAGCTGCTGTATAGTCAAGCGCGCGTCCTCTGTCTGCCAGCCTTGTTTTTGATTAGTTAAAGGCGCAATGTGTACGATTTGGTGACACCAACTGGTGAAGTTGCATATTGCGTCCGTCACTTCACCCTTCCCATCCGAGCCTGCAGGAGAACCTGTGGTCGACTTCAGATGTCATTACAGCTCAAAAGATGCTTAGTGCTACTGTCAAAACATGGCGGCCCCCGTGGAGAGGACCTGCTCCTGGTGAAAATATACATTAAATACTGGAGTTATGTAAAAAGCAAGTCACACAGTGACAAGTGGGGTGATTATACATTTGTTTTGTAATTCTATTTCCGGAGAAAGAAGTGACAAAAAAAAAAATGACCCAAATCTTACACACTGCACCTTTACCTGATGCTGAGAATGTTTTCCAGATTCCACATCGTTAGCTTCTCAGCTTAATTGCCTGGGTCATATTTTGGCCAAATTGAGATTTCTGCCTAACTCTATTCTCCTAAGGCTGCTGCGTCTCTGTGCCTGACTGGCTGTATCCACAGCCAATCAGAGCGCTTGTTACATTCCACGATCGCTATCGGCCCAAGTCGTCCATTTGACGTTTGGGCATTTTTGACGCGAACTACAAGGTGGCAGCTCCTGAGAAGAGAGGGCTGCGCTGACTCCTCCCTTCGATTCGCCCGCTGAGCGAGTTCATATTTCTTCTCCGAGACCGTAAATGTACTTTCAGTCAATCACAGGGCTCGTGTCATGCGCTGAAACTTTTCGCCGTGTTAAAACACAGCGCTTGCTTTTCTTCTGCTCCGGGCTCAAGGAAAAGAACTTGGTTCGATTGTGATTCTGAGAAGGACTACGGCCCTGAGAGAGAAGGCCGGTCAGGAGTTGGAGAGGAAACGGCAGTTGAAGCCTCCAGCTCCTGATTCATGGTCAGAAGCGAACACGATGGCTCTTCCTTGGAGACGGACTACGGACCAGAGAAAGGTGACTGCCCAGAAAGTGATGGCCACACAGTGAGGAAGAAGGTGGAGAGGAGGTGGGAGGTGAGAGGAGAGAAGAAACAGGGGCCGCGCTTGAAGCGGCAGACCCCAGTTGTCACGAAAACTCAAAATATGTTTCGTACGTTCACTCCGGGCGACTGTAAAAACATGGCGGCCCCTGTGGAGAGAGGAAAATGTAAATATGTAAATATACATTAATGGGCTCTTTTAAGGGTAATGGAAGAAAAATAGTACATTTAGGTGATTATCACTTCTTGAAAATGTCAGTAGGTAGTTGTTTTTGTAATATTTTTTAGAAATGACAAAAATGACGGAAATCTCACTGGCTGCACCTTTAAAATAGTCATTTACTTTCTCCCCTCTGCCAAAAGATAGACTCCTAAGTTCCCATCTATGAAAGCAGCTGCAATGGTCTCGTCTACATCCTTTCTTTGTCTTGTCCTTCTCATTTACATACGTACATTCTTCCCCCCACCCTTGCTGAGGGTCTGAGGTTAGAGGATGCTACTCACCCTGGGAGACAAACTCTGATTTGTGAATGCAGGCGATAACAATCAAATGTTTTTTATGACATAAAATTGTAAATTGTGAAGATTTCACGGCGCTGACAAGATAAAGATAAATCCTCAAAGTTACAATGAATTCAGCGCAGTGCACGAGAAGCAGTCAGAGAGAGAGTGAGGAGATAAACCTATACTTTTAGAGATTTCTCAAAGTGTTGCACTATCCCTTTAAACTGGTGTTAAATGAGGACTGAGGTTAGCAGTTGCAGGTGTTTTGGATTCCACTTGTGTTCTTTTCTCTGAACCCTGGGCCAGGAGCTGCGGCTCAGACAGGCGGGGGGGTGGGGTGGGGTGGGGGTGGGGGGTGCTCATGGCAGTTAAGGCCCCAGGGTCCGCCTGAGGCCGGAGCCAAGACTGGTAGGTGTAACAGGGGATGGGTAGTTGGGGGTGGGGTCGGGGGGGGGGGGGGGAGTTTGGGCGGGGGGGGGGGGGGGGGGGGGGGGGGGGGGGGGGGGTGTAGTTTGGGCGGGGCTACATCCCAGGAATAATAAGGCCGTTTAACAAAAGTGATATGTGGGAAGCAGGCGCACCTCTCCTGGGCCCCTCAACGTTTCTCCTCCAGGAGGCCCCCAAGCTGCGGCAGCAGGTGGAGAGCTTTTCCTGGAACAAGGGAGGCTCCTCGGGGTAGCAGATTAGATGTGTGTGTGTGTGTGTGTGTGTGTGTGTGTGTGATATCTTTGTGTTTTCCCTTTCAACTGACAAGTTCTCCCCTTCACTGATTTCCCCCATGATATCAATGTCTTGCGTCTTAAACATGCAAATGAACAAAAGCCTAAAACGGACACTTTTGAGGTGTTCAGGGGGGGGGGGGGGGGGCGGAAATTGTGTTGTTGTTGTTTGTTGTTAAGTTGTGTGTTGATAAAAGCTTGGGATCCTTGGCAACACCTCTGTTTGTGAGGATGTTTCAGACCAAGGTTTCTTCTCTCAAGGGTACATCCGACGTCATGGCTGACATGTTTTGTCCACTGGGCAGGAATGTCGAGGCCGAGCAGATGCTCTGTGATTCAGGGCAAATACAAAGGTGCCACATCTGAACTGAAGTCCTCCTCTGTGAGAAAACACGAGCCCACGGGGTCTGAGATCCCACGTGATGGAGCCGACTGGACAGAGTGTGAAGCCAAGTCACGTACGAGTTGTTTTTAAAGCAGCTTTAACCTTTTTAGATCCAAGTGAGATCAACAGATCAGGTGAACTGGAGCTTCATCACTGGTCTTCATCACTGGTCTTCATCACTGGAGCTTCATCGGTGGTCTTCATCAGTGGTCTTCATCAGTGGTCTTCATCACTGGTCTTCATCACTGGTCTTCATCACTGGTCCTCATCACTGGTCTTCATCACTGGTCTTCATCACTGGTCCTCATCACTGGTCTTCATCACTGGTCTTCATCACTGGAGCTTCATCACTGGTCTTCATCAGTGGTCTTCATCACTGGTCTTCATCAGTGGTCTTCATCACTGGTCCTCATCACTGGTCTTCATCAGTGGTCTTCATCACTGGTCTTCATCACTGGTCTTCATCGCTGGAGCTTCATCACTGGTCTTCATCACTGGTCTTCATCACTGGTCTTCATCACTGGTCCTCATCACTGGTCTTCATCACTGGTCTTCATCACTGGTCCTCATCACTGGTCTTCATCACTGGTCTTCATCGCTGGAGCTTCATCACTGGTCCTCATCACTGGTCTTCATCAGTGCTCTTCATCACTGGTCTTCATCACTGGTCCTCATCAGTGGTCTTCATCAGTGCTCTTCATCACTGGTCTTCATCACTGGTCCTCATCACTGGTCTTCATCAGTGCTCTTCATCAGAGGTCTTCATCAGTGCTCTTCATCACTGGTCTTCATCACTGGTCCTCATCACTGGTCTTCATCGCTGGAGCTTCATCACTGGTCTTCATCACTGGTCTTCATCAGTGGTCTTCATCACTGGAGCTTCATCACTGGTCCTCATCACTGGTCTTCATCAGTGCTCTTCATCAGAGGTCTTCATCACTGCTCTTCATCACTAGTCGTCATCACTGTTCTTCATCACCGGTCCTCATCATTGGTCTTCTTCACTAATCTTCATCACTGGTCTTCATCAGTAGTCCCCAACACTGATCTTCATCATTGCTCTTCATCAGTGCTCTTCATCACTGGTCTTCATCACTGGTCTTCATCACCACTCTTCATCACCGGTCCTCATCATTGGTCTTCTTCACTAATCTTCATCACTGGTCTTCTTCATTGGTCTTCATCACTAATCTTCATCACTGCTCCTCATCACCACTCTTCATCACCGGTCCTCATCATTGGTCTTCTTCACTAATCTTCATCACTGGTCCTCATCACTGGTCTTCTTCATTGCTCTTCATCATCGGTCTTCGTCATGGTCTTCACCACTGGTCCTGTAGCAGTTATTGGTCTTTCATCCTCCTTCATCTACAACCACATCCATGTTTACCTGAATCTCTCATTTTCTGCCCACTATCTCATCCGGCACTTGTTCTCTCACAGCCGTTCCTCTCCCTCCCTCCCTCCCTCCCTCCCTCCCTCCCTCTCTCTCTCCCTCCCTCCCTCTCTCTCTCTGCAGCAACAAG
The DNA here is from genome assembly GCA_016785325.1 of Chascanopsetta lugubris. Taxonomy (NCBI): domain Eukaryota; kingdom Metazoa; phylum Chordata; class Actinopteri; order Pleuronectiformes; family Bothidae; genus Chascanopsetta; species Chascanopsetta lugubris. The sequence goes on along the minus strand of JAFBJT010106024.1, from coordinate 45,572 downwards.
CAGAGAAATGTATCTGCTGAATAAAACATGACAGCAGCAGAGAGCAGGTTGTGAAATGCACCGACCTGCAGTTGTAACCTCTTTCTTTATTCAACAGCTCAGAGGTCTTCAGACCAGAAACTCCACCAAATGTTTAGTTAATAGATTCTCATAGATTTCTCTTTGATGTGAAACATATGTCACATGTCCCATGTTCTTGGCTGGCCCTCCAAGTCAGGGGTTCCCACATTTTTCAGCCCCCAAAATAACTGTCAGAGAGACCGAATATTTGACTTTATTAGTACATGGACACTCTGGTAAAGCCTTGTTCACCCGCTGCAAATGTCAAAAATGGGTCTCAAATAAATTGTGGATTATAAAAAAAAAAAAAGCAGCAGTATAGTATGTACAAATGCTTTAACGCCTCTGTCAAATACTTCAGATCATAGAGTTCATTTACTCATAAGAGAACCGAATCTGGGCCTTTGAAACTGATGCTGATCCTAGTTTTACACTTAAACTCTACTGGGTCATTTCTAAACGTTTCCTCCCTGTCATTGTGGCCAAGTGACCAAACTACAAACCTCTCCACCAGATTGTCAGTGTGAGCAAACCCTTACACTTCCACTGGCTTCACGGAGAAATATCCATGAGTCTTGATGAAAACATTAGACTCATGTAGGGGACTTATATTTATGGGAGTGTGCGATTTGCAAATAAGAATCAGGATCTAGTTTGAAAGATTTGGATGACAACAACAAAACCCCTGGACCCGCCCCCTCCAACCCACCTCACATGTTTACAGACTTTCGCCTCCGTCATGTCTCTATAAAATCACATGCCTCCTTTTTGCATAAACAGACAAAAAGCTAAGAAACAATCGAACTCTTCGGCAGATGAAATGGCATCTGTGGACCTTCGATGGCATAGATCTTTACTGCAGGGAACTCTATCGTTGTGAGGTCCGTGAAAACGTAATGAGAGCAAATGTGTTTGTTTTGAATAAACATAATGGATTTCCCGATGATCCTGTCACAAGGAAGGTGGCCCACGAACATCCGTGATCCCAGGGTTAACCAATCAAACACACACACAAGAAGTGATGGGGAACATGTGGCACATCGACGCTCGCATTCCTGCTCCTGTTCCTCCTCGGCCCCTCCCCTCCTGCTTCTCCTCACACCAATCAGCAGCCACACCCACATCGCACTGCAGCAGCTCCGTACCCCAATCACCACTCCCATTATAATCACCAGCCCCTCCACGACTCCTCTGCCATTTTGAAACGTCTCAGCACTTACCTACCAGCCACTCTCGTTCCGACCTCCAGGATTTTTAGCCCTGCCTGTTCCTGACCTGTTCCTGTTTTCCGCCTCCGGTAACCTGACCAACTTTTTGTATCTTGATGCTGATTCTTGCCTTTTCCCCCCGTTTGCCTGCGTTCCACTGTATCGCCCACCCCTAGGTGGTATCTTCTGTCCTTAGACCCTCAGCAAGAGTGAGGAAAAACGACAAGGACAAAAACAACAACGACGACAACCTTAACGGGGAGAAAAAACATGTAGAAAAACATCAGGGAGAGTCACATGTTGAGGGATCCCAGGACGGACAGACGTGCAATGACATAAACACGGTTTATCTGTAAGTCCAGTGAAGTTCAGGGGTCACGGTCGGTTGCCACGACGACTCGATCCTCGATCCGCGGATCCTCCACGACTCACTGCCCTGATCCAGGGTCCACTGCCAGCGGGAAATGCATATACAATATTTGTAACTCCAATCAATAATAGATGAATGAATAATAATCAAACGCGAGGACAGTTGTTTTGCAATATGTTGGCTGGTAATCACATTTACTCCCACGATTCAAACCGGCCCCTTGAGAGTAAACTGGTGTGGCCCTCGGTGAAAATGAGTTTCACACTCCTGCTGCGTGTTTCTCATACACGTCTGATGTGATCGTGTATTTTTGCGCATGGAATAATATTCGTAGCGACCAGTCACTCTATACTCTCTACCTCCTGCTCTCTCTCTCTCTCTCTCTCTCTCTCTCTCACACACACACACACACACAGAGTCCAGTA
>JAFBJT010106024.1:11706-40377 GCA_016785325.1 Chascanopsetta lugubris | reverse complement strand
GGGGGTGGGGGGGTTGGAAGACGTATCCCTTTTTGATCAAGGCCTGCTGACGGATCGGCCGGAGAAAGGCAAATGGGGGGATCATAGCGGGGCCCGATGACAAGGGGCCAATTTTGATGTCCCTTTTCTCTCATTGCGGCGCTTCTCTTTCAAGCCCCCGAATCTGTGTGAGCAGCCTGGGAAAATGGGCCCTTTACCCACCCGACAGCGCAACCAGGGAGAGCTCAGTGCAACCGAGACGGACGCCGAGGCCAAATAAACTGCCTGGGTCTTAAAGGTGCAGTGTGTAAGATTTGGTGACCTCTAGAGGTGGAGTTGCATGTTGTATCCAGCACCTCACCCTCACCCTTCTGAGCATGCAGGAGAAGTTGTGGTAGACTTCAGTTGTCATTAAAACTCAAAAGATGTTTATTGTGTCCTCTCTGGGCTTCTGTAAAAACATGGCGGCCCCCGTAAAGAGGACCCGCTTCTCATGTAAATACATATTAATGGGCTCATTTCAGGGTAGTGGGGGAAAATATAAACCATTTAGGTGATTAGAAATGCATGAAATGTCACAATATCATTTTTTTCCCTTGTATTATTAGAAGTTACAAAAATGACCGAAATCTTACACACTGCACCTTTAACTCTGTTCATGGTGAATTGGATCCTGATTTCCTCACAGATATATTTCTCATCTGGTTCTGCAGGATAAAACCTTCATCGGGGGTCCTTTAGCTGTAGCCTTTCTTTTTTTTTTTTGATCTTTATCGCTGAATATGATTAAAGGTGCACACGCCAAGTTAATCTTTAAAAAAATCACTTTTCATTACCGCTGAGTGATCAGGCGGTAACAAAAGCTGAAAAATGAGTAATTTCCACACTTGCTCGGTTGCTTCCAGCAGCCTGTGGCCGGCCGGTGCGCAGAGTGACTGAGGTCGCTATGACACATAAAACACGGGCGGTAGCGGCGTCGTTAGCTCGTTAGCTTACAGCAGAAACGGCGTGTAATAGCTCGGAAGTAGAGATAGCAGGTGCTCTCTCCATTATATGTGACCTGGCTCGCATCGGAGCCAGGCGGCGCCAAGCCTGGATTACAGCCCAGTTAGCCACAGTAGCTTAGCTCAGGTGTGAAGGGGTACGGCGGAGAACATGAAGCCATAGCTGCCTATCGGTTGGCTTTAGTGTTCCACAATCCTACAATTTAATTTGATGCTTTTATTCAACGATAAAAATGGGGGTGGGTGGAGAGGCCGGGAATTGAACCCACAACCCCATGTATTCAACTGTGATCACTTGCTTGTGTCAATGCTTGCTCATGCCAAGCGAGTTTGGACACGGCTGTGCAAGTGACTGCACTTCACTTAATCACCACAGGTGTCACTATGAACTTCCTCATGCTGTATATTCCTTAAAGGTGCAGCATGTTAGATTTGGTGACCTCTAGAGGTGAAGTCACCCTCACCCTCAACTCAAAAGATGTTTGGTACGTCCACTCTGGGCGACGGTGAAAACATGGCGGCCCCCGTAGAGACGACCCGCTCCTTGTGTAAATACACATTAATGGGCTCATTTAAAGGTGCAGTGTGTACGACTTTGGTCATTTTTGTCACTTCTAAAAATATTACAAAACAATTTCATACCAACATTTTCATGAATTTAACCCCAAAGGAGCCCATTCATGTATCTTTACACGAAGAGCGGGGCCTCTCTACGGGGGCCGCCATGTTGTTACGGTCGTAAAAATGGACGTACTCAACATCCTTTGAGTTTTAATGACAACTGAGGTCCACCACAGCTTCTCCTGCGTGTTCAGAAGCGTGAGGGTGAGGGGATGGATACAACGAGCGCCTTCACCTCCGGAGGTCAGCAAATCGCACACACTGCGCCTTGAAGCATAAAAAGGTTTCCAGGGAGTAAAATCAAGGCGGCCGCTGCAGCCGTTTCATCCCCTTATTGTCGAACCTCAACAACGGCGAGCCACGTGAGAAACATTAGATCGGCGCTTCATCCTCGGTGTAACCGTAACCTCAAAGGCCACGCGCTCTGCTCGTGTTTATCGTGCATTAGCGGAACAAACTCCTCACTGTACTCCCTCCACAAATCCCACCTGGCCGTGTATTAGTTGCAGATGTGGCTCTCTAATTCATAATGAACTAATAATGGTTTTGTTAGTGCAGGACTGTTTTCCTTTTCCGCCCTCGCCGAGTTAATCTGCGCTGGAGGTGTGGCGGCGCGGGAGGAGGAGATAGCGCAGCCGGCCGCATGAAACATAGACTCTGGAATGTGTTGTTGCGAGATAGCGAGGCTTTGAATGGCCTTAATGTGACTCACTCATCGTGAATGGATCTGTAGGGTTAAATAACAGCCCCCCCTCTCCCCCTCCTCCTCTGGGGAGCCACCCCTCTACATGCGTCAAGATTATAAAGACTTATTATGAGGAATAAGAAAATCAGAAAATCCCGGTGTGAGCGCCGCCACATAGCACAGAGCTGCGATTCTTCAATGATGGGTCGCGAACTGACTCTTTCAGGAGTCAGATTTACAAATATATGGAGTCAACAGAGAATCTTATTCTTATTCTTATCTACATTTTAGTCAATTAATATTCACCGAAATGTTTTGTTTTCCCCCCTTTAACGTGTGTTTACATGAGGAGGGGGATCCTCTCTATGGAAGCTGTCATGTTTTTTACAGTAGTAAAAGTGAAGTCTACCATATTCTCCTGCATGCTCAGAGGGGTGAGGGTGGATACACCCAAATCTTACACACTGCACCTTTAAAATGCAGCTAATTGACTATGAAAGGGAATATTTCCCTCTCCAGCATCGCCCCCTGCTGGTCGGGTTTGCCAATTATTCAACTCGTTTCCGTTTGCATTGGTAGATTCTGTACAAGCTTCAAACTGCACCGTCTTTTCACTCAATCGTTTGAGAAGTTGAAATCTCGATTTCTTGGGTCGCGGCCCGTCATGGAAAGGTGACGGTGGGTCCCCAAACCGGACCACCTGAGAACCACTGCCACAGAGAGACGGCATGGGTCCAGCACCAGGTCTCTCACATGACGCACCGATGGATGACTCCATGTTTTTGATGGTGCGCTGATATAAAGGAGAGCTGAAGGAGCCGACACGTGAGACGAGGCCCAACAAAAGGCATCAATTAACGGCCCGATCCAGAGACCCCAGCATGGAACAACGTTTTGTTTGTGGTTGTTTTTTTCAAAAAAATCTGCATTAACAACCACTGCCATAATGTGCATTATTAGTTCCACATGCACGTGTTTCTATTGATATGATACTGTGCTCCTAATTAAAACCACAGAGGCGCACGACGCTCAGCTCAGACTTTGTTATGAAACCGGAGCGAGGGAGAGGGATTTGAGGGACGGACGAGCTCGGCAGTCAGGTGACCGCTTCCTGTTGAGGTCACAGAAAGTACTTCATATGTCGGACAAAGTACTGCGAAGAGTTACAGGCCGGAGCGGTGCACTGATCCGCTTTGGGAAAGGTCCCGGGACCAGGCCCGACCCCGGTCCCTACACCGGTAAACCTGTTGTCACCTGTTCTCATGGGTTTACACACACAGGATTCCCCCGTGAGATCTGCTGAGTCATCATTTGCTTTTATCTTGTTGTTTTCCTGTGTGCTGGACGTTTCTGTGAGGCAGCATTACTGCCGGTTCGACTAATTGGCTTGTTAAAGTTTCTGCCTTTCTTTAAAGGTGCAGTGTGTACGATTTTGGGCAATTTCTCAAAAAAATATTACCAAACAATTACATACTGACATTTTCATGAATTTATAATCACCTAAATGTTTTATTTTTTCCCCATCACCCTTAAATGAGCTCATTGATGTATATTTACATGAGGAGTGGGTCCTCTCTACGGGGGCCGCCATGTTTTTACAGTAGCCCAGACTGGACGTACTAAACATCTGAAGTCCACCACAGGTTCTCCTCCATGTTCAGAAGAGTGAGGGTGAGGTGTCCAACACCTCACCCTCACTCTTCTGAACAACATGCAACTTCACTTCCAGATGTCACCAAATCTTACACACTGCACCTTTAAGTGAATGTGATGCAGGTGTTGTTCTCTCTGCCGCCTCATACTCTCCTGTATGACGTGGGGAAACCCAACACGGGTTCTTTTTTTTAAACTTATCGGCTTCTATCTAAAACGCTGTGTTTCTGCCAGGTTCATTTTCAAGCGGAGTTATCGGGATGGAAATCCCGTCTCCTGTACATGCCAAGACTCATATAACTAAAGAAATCTGCTTATGATTTGAAAATAGCACAGACCGGGCCAAAATACATGATATATTTGAATTGAGCAGCTTATTTTTGTGATTTATCTGGATTGGCTCGGTCGCCTCTGCTCGAATCAAGCTCTTAGGAAAATGGAGGAAAGGGGTGGGGGTGTGGGGGGTGTGGGGGGGGGGGGGATAGAACAGCGTTTTGAGAACAGAGAATGAACCGTAGAAAGGGGGAGAAGGGGGGGGGGGGGGGGGGGGGGGGGGGGGGGGGGTGGATAGAACAGCGTTTTGAGAACAGAGAATGAACCGTTGTGTGTTACACGGCCTCGCACAGTAACGGAGCCTGATGCTTGAAATACTAGAAATAAAATGGCAACACTTAGCACTATGTGCCTTAGTAACCTCTCGAGTTTCCATTATGTCGCTCTGCGCACGCACGCACACACACACACACACACACTCACACACACACAAATAGTAACGACAGACAAAACTCCATTGAGCGGAATGTCACCCTGCTTCACTTTATCAAAGGTGCAAAAGCCGCTTGATGACGTGCAAAGAACAAAGCCGTAACACGTGCGGCGCAAAGCGTTAAATTAAAACGTCTTCCTGTTATCCCCCCCCCCCCCCCCCCCCCCCCCCCCCCCCCCCCCCTCAGGTGGGAGACGGATCATCTCCACATTCCCACACTGCAGGGAAACAGAGGATGAACGACCGTGACAGCTCCTGTACTGTTATCCCCCCCTCCCCCTCCCCCTCCCCCTCTCCCCCCTCTCCTCCCCCCCATCACGGATCTCACCTCGCCAACTTTGAAGTCTGACCTGGGAGGAATCGGAGTGAGCGGGCCGCCGTGTTATTGCAGGCGTGTGCTCGCGGCCCCGGTCTCATTAGGGAGTTTGAGCCCCGGCGCAAAGATTTGGCAATAAGGAAAACAAGGGATGATAAAGAAAATGAAAGGAGGAGATAAAGCGGGAGGAAATCCAGAGGAGAGACTGGACTGGAGATATTGTAATTAGTTGCACCTGTTTCCTTTAACCCGGCTCCGGTTTCCCGTCTACAAACGCATGCAGATTAGCCATCAAAGCCCCGGCGTCGCTGCCTCTGCTCAATGGCTCCTTTGTTGCCAGTTGTCAGGGAGGCGGCCCTCCAAACTATGTAACACAAGCAGGCCACAGTGCTGCGGAACTTACAGTACATGCGAGCCTCCACCCGCCCGGCCGCAGAGAGAGTAATGGGGAGTGTTTGTAGACACGGAGTCTGCATCACGGACATGGGTTGTTTCTTTTGTTTTTTTCCATACGTGACCACAACAGTTCCATCATCGGCCAACATACTAAAGAGGGTGGAGGCTATTAGCTGCATCAGAGAGGAGGAGCGAGCGCAGCCACACAGTCGCTGCCGTTCTGCCTTAGGTGACAGCGATGCTCATGGGAATAGTCCGACGTTTGTATGTTTCCTAAATGTTTATTAGTGGGACTATTTGGAGTTTTGTTGCCTTAAAATGGGTTTTTTTTCTTTTCTTTTGTTTTTCCTCTTTTTTGTTGATTTTGTATTTGATTTAATTTATTTTAGTTTAATTTAAATGATTTTATTTCATTCTATTTTATTTTATTTTCATTGCCTTAGATATTAAATATCTATTAGATATACATTTACTATCATTACCAGCAACTTGAAACATTTTAAATGCACAGTTTGAACATGAACACTGCGCTAAAATATAAGAAAATGAGAAAACTATATTGAATTAATGATTCAGTGTATTGTAGGTTCAATTAAAAATTTTACTTTCAGGACTTTTCTGTCATTTGTACACTTTGCCTTCTCGTGGGCCAGACTGGACCGGTTCTGGCCCGCGAGCCGTATGTTTGACACCCCTGATTTAGAGGACTACACCCTCATGACAACACAACATGCATACTTACTTTAAATTCAACCCTCAAATCTCACACACTGGACCTTTGAACGCTAACGTTTTAAAAATAGCACTCTGCAATATCCCACTGTCAACAGATCTCCTCACAAGCCCAAAACCAAACGTCCATTAATCCCGGAGGCCTGTGTGCGAGTATATCAAAGCCTGACGTATCTTATTTCTGCCGTCGTCCAGAAACTATTAAAAACACGTCAGTGAGCCGCACTCTCACACTGACTGCTGTTTTTCTTTCATTACCATGAATGTGGCCACTGCAGTTTATTTAGAGTCAACCCCACATGCACCACATTCCACCCTGCTGCTGCAAAGATCCTCCCGCACGCAGGACGTGTATTCATACGCAGCTGAATATAGTCCCCCCCCCCCAACAAGTGTGTTGTCATCCACCTGTGTTCGAGGATCAGCCCAAGCGAAGAGTAATGAAGTTAAAAATATTAAAAGGTACAGTGTGTAGGATATGGGAGGATCTATGTATTTCTACACTTGGAAGGAGAAATAGAAACTTTAACTCTGTGACGTTCTGATAAACCGGGTAGGATGAGCACAACATTTCTATCTGCACCATTGACTGTTTTTAAAAAGGGTTTTGGGGGGAGACTGAGTGATGACAAGGAATCATCCAACATTACAAATTTGACCTTGCTCTTTAATGATAAAAAGCTAAGAAATATTTCATGCTGTTTTCAATGTAAGGACAGACGGAGGGGGCTGGGAATCGAACCAACAACCTCAGGTTCTCATAGCACTTGCTCCACCACCGAGCTGCACCCACCTATGATGTGTAAGAAATAATAAATGAAATAAAGAGAAACTGGAAAAAAGACATTGGGATCAATTCATCAGATATTTTAAACAAATTGACTAATCAGACGAAAAGACAATAATTGAATAATTTGAAAAACAAACACGCTTTTCAAAAATGTTTCAATATCTAAAACAGTCAAACTGTGCTTTGCTTTTGAGACCAACAAACTGATCCACTCGCAGTTTAGCTGCCAACTATTTTACCATCAATGATCAGTCAAGTGTTGCAGCTATACTACATTTACAGGGGCGTCAAACCTGCGGCCCGTGGGCCAAAAGCGGCCCAGTCGGAGGGGCGGGGAGAGAGCTGTCGTTGTTTACACCCCTGATTACACAATAACGCCACCACACACCAAGGGTCCGAGGTGTTTGCGTCTCTCGCCTCGACACATCTGTTTGTTGCCATGACGCTTACATTCCCCTCCGCGAGAAGATGAAGTGAATCTTATCTCCAGGACCAACCGGCGAACCTCTGACAAAGACGCCGCCGCCGCCGCCGCACGAGTGCAGTGCATCTCACTCAGTGTGTATTGACCCCCGGTCGATGGCCTACATAATCAGTATCACGTATGGATCGCCCATGTTTCAATTTGCAGATGAACTGGATCCAGCGGTTTTCTTATTTCCTGCCTACAGTCAGCGGGTAATTGAAAACACTTAGAGGGGGAGTGACATGTCGGTCACGGCGTTTACAGACTCCGGATCAGCAGCTGCCGCCGCCGCCGCCGCCGCTGCTGCTGCTGCTGCTGCTGCTGCTGCAGCCTAATAGCATCCATTGGAAGGAACTGTCCTTGATTAGGTTATTATCAAGATCATTTAGCGTTTCCACGACACGGCGGTACAGCGGTATTTCTGTACCGACGCCCGCTGAATTGGACGCTGATAGGCTCACACTGCTCACCTCATGGAATGCATCTGACAATGAACGCGGCGGCGGCGGAGGCAGGGGGTAAGGGGTGGGGGTGTGGGGGGAGGCCGCTCGGCATTCAAGCGCTAATTAGAAAAATTAGATCTATGAAAGGCAGCGAGTGATCTAGGCCTTCAACCTGCGTCTGTGTACTGCTGTAGCAGCACAAAGAGGAGGCAACAATGAGCATTGAGGAGGAGGGAGGGAGGGAGGGAGGAGGGAGGAGGGAGGGAGGAGGGAGGGAGGGATGGAGAGGGGAGGGGGATAAATAATTTAATCCATTATCTACTCTGCAAAGCTCATCAGCACTGCTACACAATGGCCACGATTGAATTGCTGATTGCATTTCTCTCCTACCCTCCAGGAGAAAATGCCCATGCTCCACTATGAGCTCTCAGGCTGCCAGCACCACCACGAGCGAGAGAGAGAGAGAGAGAGAGAGAGAGAGAGAGAGAGAGAGAGAGAGAGAGAGTGAGTGAGTGAGCGGGCGAGCAAGCGAGGGACAGAGAGAGAGAGAGAGAGAGAGAGAGAGAGAGAGAGAGCAGTGTAGAGTGTCTTCCACCAAGGTCAAACTACAATGCAGCAATCTAATTAAGAGTATCACAGAGTTTCCTGTATGGGGTCAACCTCCCCTGTTGTGCTGTGGCTGGCTCACATTGTCCATTTTGTAATACATCGTGTCCCCCTGCATGCAAATGATGGGATGTGAAGGTGGATTACATCTGATCTTACCGCCAATATGCTTTTTAATCAGGGAGGATGTTTTCATAGAAAGAGTTTGAGCGTCTTGGTCATGGTCCGACCGGCGGCATCGCGCGAATGGAGGGAGGTGGAGTGCGATGGGTGGGGCGGCGCCCACTCTGTCGACATGACACCGGCGAGGACTGATTGGCCCCTCTGTCTGAGTCAAAGCGCACTTTAAGGGTGAGACCTGTTGGAGTGAAATCGGGGGGGAAAGAGGAATATGATCATTGTGATGCTACAGGTTGAATGTCAATACGACCCAGTGTGGCCTGGGATCTGAAGAGCATTAGCATCAAATGCTAACATATGTAGCATAGAGCATGCGATCTGCCTTCATAACCACAAGGGATGGCATACTTCACAGATATATACAGTACATATATATATATATATATAAATATATACACACACATACACACACACACACACACACAAATACATGATCTATGATAGATAGACAGATACAGAGAGATAGATCTATGATAGATAGACAGATACAGAGAGATAGATCTATGATAGATAGACAGATACAGAGAGATAGATCTATGATAGATAGACAGATACAGAGAGATAGATCTATGATAGATAGACAGATACACAGAGATAGATCTATGATAGATAGACAGATACAGAGAGATAGATCTATGATAGATAGATATTGAAGAGGTAGATACCGACAGATAGATGTATAACGTATAGATAGATGGATAGATATAGATATATATATATCATGTATATACATTATACTAGGTTTTAAGCAGGGTTGTACTCTCTTTCCTCTCACATAAATAAATAGATGAATAAGTAAATGTGTAAATGAGCACACACATACCACCATGTCTGTGAAAGGCTGATGTTAGTGGATTTCTACAGGCCAGGCAACAAATCATTTGGGTTCTAATTAGCTGTAAATTTACATACAAGCCAAAGTTTCCTTTTCTTTAAAAGTCGAATGTTGAAAATCGTCGGCTGTCGTCAAGATATTCCTAAAATCCTCAAAGACTTTTCAAAAGATGAAGATTAAAAAAAATCCAGTCGGCTCCAGAAAGAAAAAGAAAAAAACTTTTTCAGTTTCAGCGCTTCCCTCTCTCCACATTACCCACTGGCTCCTGTCTTTGTTTACTCGTTGCTGTTGTCTTATTGTGCAGCGCAGAGACAATGTTTTCATCCAGATGGCTACAAGACTTTCTGATGATTCTGAAAATACTTTTGAGAGCAACAATGAGTGCTGCTAAGTGGCCGTCTGGCTTCTCGCAACACGATTCGTCTTGTGGAGAAACAGATGCTGCGGTGCGAGTGTAAAGCTAATAAATGAAAGGCCAGCGCTGGGGTTAAACTCAGCCCATGGCTTCACAGGGAGGGAGCACGGCTGCAGACACTAACTATCCTCTTCACATTGTCAAATGTCACCGTGCAGTGGGCTAAAAGGCAAGGAACCATTAATGGATGAATCTGGCCATGCTTTACGATGGTGATGGCCTTCATCGTTTTCAGCCTCCCCATCAACTGCAATCTATCATCTCCGCCGGGCGCCACTAAAAAAAAAAAAGAAAAAAAATAGGAAGGAATATCAGGAACGCTTGAGGTTTTCTTGGCCCGGTGCCTCCCGACACGCTGGCTTCATTTTTACCTTCCAATTCCGCGTGGTACGTCATTTACATAAAACACAGCGGAAAGTAGTTCACGTAATCGTCCCCCTTTGGCCAAAGCGCTTCAAGGTCCTGTCCACAGTGGCGGCGAGGGGCAGTCAAGCTGCCCCTGCTCTGCTCTGTTTGTTTTATAGAGCAGTAGTTAAACCACTTTCAGGTCAGATCGCCGCAACGACGACGACGACGACGACAACAAAAAAAAGAAGGGGTCTCCCGTGTAAGTAAAAGGGGTCCAAAGCCAATCCGGCGAGCCATTTCTAGAAGCCCCGGTCAACTGCCATTGACAAAAAGAGGTCATTATTCTGTGCACCGCCTCGGCAATAACGGGAGTAAACGCAGTGGATGGCTTGTAATGGAGACATTTTACTTATGTTGGAGCCGCCGCCCCTGCACATCCATCGCCAAAGGTGCTGCGGCAGGAGGGAGGCAAGCAGCACCCAAAATATCCCTGTGCAAAACATGCAGCCACATGGGTCCTCGCTCCACTCGCACACCCAGGATTAATTTGCGAGCACTGTCATTATGCAAGAGCAGCACAAATTGCCCAAGACCAAGTGAATCTATTTATAGCTATCACAAGGCCCGCGGAGCCAAGTGTGCCTAATGGTGTAATTTGTATTGTTAATGGTAATGCACTATTAGTTTGTTCCATTTGGCTTTGCACAGGTGCATTAATGGGCTCTGGTGAACCGTTGAAAGCCACAGTCTGGGGCCACATGCTGCCAAGACGGGCTGGTTCGGCGGGGGCACGGCACCCTCTAGTGGCCAGAAAGGCACAATGACGAGGGGAACAAAGCCAGGGCACCTCCAAGGTTGGAGAAATGTATTGCTTTCTCTCAGATGGGAAAAAATACGTCGGACCTTTCGACAAACTCCTCAAGACGGGGCAAAAGAACGAAGCTGCAGGGGAGCGAGTTCAACTGCAGCTCCCACAACTGGCGAGCGACAACAACAACAACAAAGCAGGATAGACTTTTGAAATATTGTGTTCCTAATTAACCTTCAAGCTCATCAGCCACAATCAATATAGACCGCAGCCCTTTTTTTTCTAATTGAGATGAAGTAATTATCACACTGTATTCATCTCGTTAATGAAACAATGTTCCAATATGCCTGCGGCAAAACTGTTAATTGAGTTCTATTTTCTGAGACGAGCAGCCTCTCCTTGTGTCCATGGCCACAAAGCGTCAAATGTGGGTTGGGGCCTTTGTGCTCGTCTCTGTGCAGACACAAGAACAGGCTGTGGACTGGTGGAGCGTGCTGCTGCTGCTGCTGCTGCTGCTCTGCTGCTGCTGCTGCTGCCCCCCCCCCCCCCCCCCTCTCTCTCTCTCTTCCCCAGCAGACACTCATGCCCTCCCTCCTGTCTACGGCTCCCATCAGAGACCAGCCGAGAAGAAGTGGCAATATCGCTGACTTCAGCAGATCATCCCATCCCAGTCTGTTATTTCACGGTTTCGGTGGTTAAGTGCTCCCCGTTGAGTAAGATATAGCGAGGCAATTATTCTGTAATTATGGAGCCAGAAGACGAGAAATGGGAGTCGAGACTTACTGGGCTCATGCAAATCACTGTGGGCGGCTCCAGGCCTGACATATGAGCGGTTCTGCCCCGTGTTTACTGCTTGTTTGAATGGACCCCAGCAGGTAACGACCATTAGCGTCGAAATCTTTTGTGTTCATTCATCATTGCGTGGGATTTGGTTACAAATAGTGGTGAAGTTGCAGCCAGTTTGTCCCTTCAGGGACACTGTAACAACGTGGTGGGTCAAAGGACCTGTGCACAAATACACACCAGTACACTGATTGCAACAGTTAGTCATTCACACAAGGCTTCAGACTCATATTTTTTACAGTAACGTTCTTATTACCTCGACCCGGTAGGTAGCAATTAGGCAAGTAGGTGGGTTTGAAGGGGGGTGAGGGAGAGAGAGAGAGAGAGAGAGAGAGAGAGAGAGAGGGAGAGAGAGAGAGAGAGAGAAAGAGAGAGATGCTGTCCCCTTCAAAATAAGAAGCACCACTTCGCTTTAGTGTAAAGTTGAAGAAGCTACGAAAGGCTGTGTTTTTACAGGAAGTCCAAAAACATAAAGAGGGGATGAGGTCATCAAATAGATTTCATAACCTCCACATTCACAAAGGTGCCTCGCAGCAATAAGGTAAGATACTGTAAATAGTGATGCCAAGGGTGGTGCTCGTGGAATAAGAACTTTCTACTCACCAGCGCCATCGTGAGTCCTATGATGGAAATGCACAAAAAGAGAGAGAATAAAAAGTGTATAAAGAGGTCTGTATTAAGGTAAATGCTGCTAAAGTGTAAAACAGAGCAGGAACAGGAAATGCATTGAACCCTTTGAATAAACGCACAAATACACAAAATAAGAGGAATGACGATTGAGGACAGTGTCCCGTACTTTGCATTGAAGGCACTGTCATTACTCTTGTCTGCAGGAATCAACCCTGTGACCAAGTCAAATCTCTGTTCAACCCTGTACACGTACAATCAATCCACTATTGATTGGTGCCCCTCCCCTGCTCCATGTGCTCCCTCTCCACAGGCTAAAAAACAGCAGCAGTCACTTCTATCAAAGACGACGCAGTACACGCGTGTGATGAGATCCTGCTCCCGTGCTGTATGTAACACGCGTTAAAAACGTGAGAGCATCTCAGTGGGATAAAAAAGTACAATTCACGCACCGATGGATGCACTGGTTTGAGCCGTTATGTTGATATTATTTGGTCCAAACACACACAGAGCTCTAGTAAAGTGTGTGTGTGTGTGTGTGTTACATTGTGCAACAGTTACATCTTCTATCATTTGTAAACAAGTAGAGGCATACCTAAAATGTGCTGTGCAAAAAATGAAACTAGAGTACTAAACCAGATGGTGTTTCCATTTCTAATGGAAGAAAAAAACACTTAAAAGGTGCAGTGTGTAAGATTTGGTGACATCTAGAGGAGAAGTTGCACGTAGTATCCATAGGATAGTTGTCATTAAAACTAAAAAGATGTTTAGTTTGTCCACTCTGGGCTACTGTAAACAAAAAACACAAAAAAAAAACTTGACCCGCTCCTCATGTAAATACACATTAATGGGCTCATTTAAGGGTATTGGGAAAGCATAATACATTGAGGTGATTATGATAATGTCGATATGTAGAATAATAGAAGTGACCAAACTGACGCAAATCTTACACACTGCAACTTTAAGGATGATTTCAAACTCGAGGTTAGAGCTGCTTTCATCTAAAAACCAAAACAAATGATCTTATAACTATCATGAGATGCCCCACATTAATCCAGACATGAGCTCAGATTCGATCTCTCAGCTCAAACTGACACGTCATGTTTCCTCAGCAGCTGCACGGCCATAAAAAAAAATGTTAAAAAAAAAAAATCACACACATTCTTCATAGAAACTCCACAGCACAGTCTGTGAGGGCTGTTTCTGTAACAAGGTCAGAATCAGAGTACCAGAAAGGGCAGGAACAAATAAATCCAGCATGTGGGTCTCTCTCTCTTTGTGTCCCAGTGTGTTCGACTTGTAATAGTGTTTCAGTCTGCGCAGCCCTTTGCGCTCTTCCCCGCCTCCGCTCTTAGTTCACTTTGGGGTAGATCTTTTCATAGAAGAAGCTCTGGCCCAGGACATACAGTTCCCCATCTTTCTCCCTGACGGCGTGAGCGCGTACAAACTGAAACTGCTCCAGTGCAAACTCGTAAAACTCGTTCTCCAGTTTCCAGATGTTGGACTGCTGCAGCTTGGCTTTGGTCTCTTTGGTGGGAGGCTTCTTCTCGGTGGTCTTTCGCAAGTGGGACTTCTTCCCTGGAGAGATAGACGTAGTATACAGTGTGTGGCATCACAGGACCAATACAGACTGTTTGGGGGGGGGGGTTGATGAGCTCTACCTGTCCTGTAGAGATCTGTGGCGCCCTTGAAGATGCGAGGCAGAGCTGCTTCCAGGATCATGACGAAGTCCTCCAGCTCCTCGGTCACACCCACCAGCAGGTACTCGTTCACCAGGTTGTATTTGGCCTGTTCCAGGGCCCATCTGCTGCCTGCAGTCCTGCATACAGCACAGTGAATGATATATATATATATATATTCAATACATCTTCTGTGTTTGCCTTGTCATCAGTTAGTTAGGAGTTCATAAAATGCATCTGGTATTAGGGAAAGGTATTTTTATGTGTGGTTGTTAGCAAAATAAAATTACTGAACCACTTCCCATGTGATTTTGAGTTCTGCAGTGTTTTCTTCAACACATCCCGCTCCACAAGAGGGTCACACATTCAGCGCAATGATGCCAGAGTCCCGTTAACACCACAGAATGTTGATGTAGTGCGGTTGACAGTTCTGCATTAGTCGGCCACACTAGCATAACATTTACTTTACATACAGGCAGTTTGAGTCGTGGACATCCAGGCTTAGTGCTGTTATGCCTCACATTGAATTTAACATAAACATACATTTTTTTTTCAAATTTGGAAACAAAAAACAAGCATTAAGGTTTTTCTCGAGTCCTTCAACACTCGCCACTTTTACTGCATTCACACGTGGCAAGGCCTTAAGAAAATCTACATCATTGATTTTATTTGAGGAGTCCGTACTTTAACTCTACTGTTTTGACTATTTCTGTGTTTTCATCATCATCATCATCCACTTCATACTGAGCACCTGTGGATTTGATATGCGTTTTAATAAGTTTAAAGAGGTTGACAAAGGGGTCACATGACATGATGGTAAGACAAAGAGCTATTGATTAACCCTTCTTATTGTTAAGTGTTGTGCATGTCTAGAAGTAGCAGGTGCACTCCTCTCACCAGCACTCTGCATGGTGACCACAGAAGAAGGGGATCTGCAGCCAGAGTTTCTCAGGAGCACAGTCAGACCCGCCTGACGACACACACTCGTCGAATGTCTGAAACACACACACACACACACACACACACACACACACACACACAATGGAATTAATGTGTTGACAAAAACAGACAAATGGTCACAGAATGATATTTCTGTACGAGCTTGTTGGGAACCTTTTTGTCTCCTTGTTTCCTTCGTCGAAGGCCTGGTCTGTAGTCGTCTCCAAAACGAAGGAAGTAATAGTAGGACACCAGCCTCTCGATAGGGTCTCGCACCACGTTTATGTACAGGGGTTTGGCTTTCACACTGTACCTGCACAGAGAAGGCACAGTATTGCAGCAAATTAAAAATGTGAACATCATAACAATATCGACTGCCAGTAAAAAGTGACCCGATTTATTGATCAATTATTTACTTTAACAGTAAAACATAGAACACAAGCCCAAGAGGAAACTAACCTCGCTTGACCCAAAAACAAAAGAGAAGGCTTCTGGCTTTAGTTTCATGCAACTGTGATGACCTCCTCCTGATGCACAGGGCTCTGGCTTATGTTCAATGTAAAAAATGTACTGGAACAAACATAATTTAAAGGTTTTTTTTTCTAGAAAGTGCCCATGGCCTAGATTGATTCTTTTCCACTGTCTACTCTGTTTCAATGCAAGCTGAGTTGCTGTTTTTTGTACAGCAACATATGAAATCACAAGCAACAAGCTCCACCACTGAAAAGTGGATGCACATGCAAAAAGACAAAGCAACCCTCATCCAAAACCAGTAAACACACAAACAATGCAAGAAACATCACCTGTCTCGCAAGAGGCATCCGTTTCCAGCGCTTCACAAGAACCTACATATCACAAGAAAGGATTCCCGCTTCCACATCTTCGATACTCTGACCATAATTTTGGGTGATATTGCCCTACTTTTGTTGACATTTGAAAAAAAAAAAAAACACCAAGTCAAGCCATGTTTCTACACCAAGTTTACTCCACTAAGTAATCAACCGTTCCATTAGCAAAAAGGCAGTCTGCATCAGTGAGGACGCAGACGGCGACTTAACAGGATCTCTGGTTGGAAAGCACTCGGACCATTAGGGTAATTACCTGCGATGACTAAAGTGATAGTGTCAGAGGAGATAAGCACAACAACGCCATTAATCAACACTAAAGCGCACGTTAAGCAGTCAATACATGAACCCCCCCCCCCCCCCCCCCCCCCCCCCCCCCCCCCACGTTAAGCAGTCAATACATGAACCCCCCCCCCCCCCCCCATCACCACCAACCACCCCTTATCTGCTGCGCTAACTGTTTGTAATTCATGTGCATATTAGTGGTATTACAGGAAATGAAGGGCCTTACTTTGAGAAGTCCAGATAAGCCACGTGGCCGTGGTAGAAGGCAGGTTTCATCTCCCTCCATGTGGTGACGTTCCTGATGAAGCGCACCTGTAACCGAAGATAATGGAAATGTAATATGGAGCCGGGGAGAAGCGGAAGGATACAGAAGAGCTAAACGAAAATACAGGGATACAATTTCAAGTTGAAGATGGTTTTTCGGGATCTCGACAGATCTCGAAAGTTGATTAGCTGACTCACAGATATGTGAGTAGGGGTGTAACTGATGTTTTTATGTACCTGAATGTACAGACTGTAGTCTCCATTACCCTAGAATAAGCCCTTTATATTTAAATCGGGAGCAGATCCTGTCTATGGAGATCGCCATGATGCAACACCGTGTTTTTCCAGCAGCCCACAATGGACAAAACCACCATAGGTTCCCCAACATAATTGGACAGGAAGGTTGAGGGGGGGGGGGGGGGGGGGGGTTGCAAACCCGACAACAGCCTCCCATTAACGAAAATTTGAAATTGAAAGTACAGGCATCTTTGGTGTGGAGCTCTATGTCGTGCTCAGGTGCATCCTCTGAGGGTTACGACTCATTTCCGGTAGACACAACTGAATGGACATATGTTTGAAAAGACACAACAGCTGTTTATATCGAATCTAAACCTCTAAAAACTCACTGTGGATGTTGAGGATAGAACCTCGTGATAAAGATCAGGACAACGTCGAAACAATAGCTTCACTAATATCACAATGACAGAAGTTTGCAAACACCAAGACTCTTTGTAGACGTAGGACCGGGCTGGTGGTTCACCGCGTGTGTCCCTGGGACCAGTCCCAGCCCTGAACCCCCCCCCCCTCCTCGAATGGTCTGGTCAAAGCTCAGACTTTAAACCCTGTGCATCATGGGAGGAGTGACCTGAGGATAACAGTGTACAGATGCTCCCCATCAAATGTGACAGAGCTTTAAGGGATCAGGCAGAGAGAGGAGGATAAACTGTCTAAATCCAGGTGTGCACCGATCGTCGAGACCAAGCCAAGAGGACTTGAAGCTGCGACTGCTGCCAAGTGGCTTCTACATAGAGGCTGATCTGAATAATGCATGTGGCATTCCGTTCACTCGTCCTGAGAGAGAGAGAGAGAGAGAAAGAGAGATGTTTCTGCATGTGGCTCTGTCTGAGGCTTCTACCTTTGTACAGGAGGTGGAGGACACCGAGACAAAATGATAATGGATTGTAAAGAAGCCTGTCAGTCAAATCCAAGGGGGAGAAAGACACAATCACAAACACAAAAATCCACTTGCTGCTCGATTGGGGGCAACAGTAAAAGGAAGCATTTAGTGAACATAAGCAACAAAGCAAATGGGATTTTTTTTGAAGTGTGGACAGGATCCCTGCAGCTAACATAGACATTGCACCTTTCAGCAGTAGCATAGAACCTGTCATTTTCTGTCCATTATCTATTCATTCAGAAATTTCCGGAAACACTTATCCCTTTCGGCCTCATTTGTAAAGTTTCAGGTGGATAAAACCAGTTTAAAACGTTCATCATGTAGGATTTGGCAAAATAAACCTGAAATAAAATCATTGTGACCCATGACATTTTCAGTAGCCCACCCCATGTAATATTTGGGGTAAAAATCTCATTTAGAAAACATTAAAATCATACTCTCCGGTGTTGGCCAGTCTAAACGCTGTCTCTGTAAACAGACATGAATGTTCCTGTAGTAAAATAAACCTCAGTGTGATGTATCAACAGACCGACTTTTTACACTGGTCTCTGAAGAAGAAGAAGAAGAAGAAGACTGTATGTGAGATGGCAGACAGGATATTACCTTGGCACTAGCAGCCAAAACTAACAGGAGGATAGATGCGGGGCTTTTACACTGTGTGTCCAAAGCTGCACCAACAGCAGGATGAATGCAGCCGGTGTTTTACAGGCGGGAATGTGCGCTGATGTCACACAGAATCTCAGGAGATTCGAAAACACACTCAGAGTTTGTGTATTTACACAAGAAAGACAATTTCAATCAAATGTTATTCATGAATCCTTAAGATCTCTCATTGTGCATACAATTATGAATCATCCCAAAATCAATTTGCGCAAGTTTGAAAAGGAGACACACAAATATGCAGGAAAACAAGCAACTATAGTGAAGTTGTTGCTTATTTTTGTAAACAGACAGGGAGATACTAAGAGCAGGTTCAGACATATAAATATGTTTGACAACCCGGACTTAAAGGTGCTGTGTGTAAGATTTTGGTCACTTCTAAAAAAAATAAAATTACAAAACAATTACATCCTGACAATTTCATGACTGTATAATCATTTTCCCCCATTACCCTTAAATGAGCCCATTAACATACATTTACATGAGGAGCGGGTCCTCTCTACGGGGGCCGCAATGTTTTTACATTAGCCCAGAGTGGACGCACTAAACATCTTAATGACAACAGAGGGTTACCATATGTTACCAAATCTTACACACTGCACCTTTAAAAGAACATCCACTACACATTTTTTAATTTTAAAGAAAAAACACAGTATATACCAACTTCAACACCAAATATCTCCAAGCTCTACAAAATGTTCTAAAGATAGTATATGTCCTAAAAGTATTCTTCCTTAAAAGTCAAACTGGGGCCAAAACGATGATGTAAAATAAGAGTCACGTTGCCAAAATAGTAACTTGATGTTCAACACACATGAATTCAAATAGGATAAGGCGAGTGTGGCGTCTCTAGTGGTTGATCCTGGAAAACGCGCCTGAGAGCAGAGACGCTCCCCGTGTTCTCACCTGGTCTTGCAGAGACATGACAGGGTTGTTTTTGGTGGTGTTGATGTGCAGGACGTGGAAGTGATTTCTCCCACACAGGTCGTAGGCGATGTTGGTGAAGGACGTGCTCGCCGTCTTGGGCACTCGGTTGTAGATGATGACCATGTCGTCTTTCTCCGCCGGCGGCGCCATTTCCCGCCCGGTGCTTTCGCTGTGTCGCTGCTCGACTTCGGCGACCTCGTGTCTGGCGATGGCGCGTTCTGAAGAGACGGAGGAGAGGACATTTAGCGAGTAGGGACACGGTAAGCTTTTGGTAAGATGACGAATTAGGCAAACGTGTGATTCCCTGATTGTTTGTGTCGAGTGCATTCCAAACTAAATCGACATCATCTTCAGTTTCCACAACAATGCCCTGACGGCTTTGTTTCAGCTGTCGGGATTTTAATGAGCATGTCGGATGACGCCCGTTGTTATTCTCGTTGTGGGGCGGACGCAGCAGGTGCGGGAGCAAAGACAAAGGTACGTCCTTTGCATAAATGAACAAGTGGTTTGAAAGCGAGGCCCGAGCGAGCCACGCTAGCATGTCTTAATTAAAGGAAACAACATTGTCCTTCAAAACACAATAACACCAAGACAGGCAATTATGCTTTTGATGATCATTTTGACAGGAGGCATAATTAAAATCTAAAAGTGTTTTCTGGCACTTCTTTTTGCCGCTGCAGTGTAAATTAAAGCTTATTACAGCTGGCGTCTTGTGAGTGCTTCTCAGGCCGCTGCACTGCAGATACCACGCTGATCTGCTCAGAGGTCGAACGCGGAGTGTCTGCAGACTATTCATGTGACTCCATACCTGAAAGTGCTTTCACTTCAAATGAAGTGAAATTATCTCCTCTCACATTAGAAAAAAAATGGAACATGAAATATCGTATGCTGATGGTTTAATGGGTGTATTATTATCTAAATGCAATAGCGGTGCCAAAGGGATAATGCATTTTTGTGGGTCAACCTGGAGGTTCATGGTCATGTGAGCTCTTTGTAAAAATCCTATTGATCTCTTTTTGGAGACGGAGACAGAACTCTGTGATTTCTCTCTTCCTTCTCTTTTGTTCCAGCCTCTGTCACGCTGCTGTGATTGCTTGGTGGTTTTCGGGCACGGTGAGGAAAAAAGGCGTCCATGTCGTACAATGATAGAGTGCCGAAAGGATGACGTGTGGCATGCAAGTTCGGGTCAAACTGGTTCCCTCAGCAAAAAGGCAAAAAGAGATACAGTATGTGTGCTGGATTTTGAATGGGTGATAATGGCAGAAGTACAAATTGTTAAGTCAAAATCTAATGTCTGGCTATTAATGAACTAACCCCACTGTCATCTGAGTTCATCATCATACTCACATAAAAAAATGCTATTACAATGTTTCATCTCCCTAAATAATGTCCTCGGCTTGTACAACTACTTGTTTCAGACCAAAAAAATTATGTGCTACAAAAAAGCATCAAAATTCATGAATGGGATGGTACTGACATCTTTTGTAGTCTCAACTTTTACAGACACATTTCAGGACTTTGGCACTATTTTATTTTCAGCATAATTGCAAAACCCCTCATTTTTACATTTCAAGCTTTCAAACGGAGTTTTGCCCTATTTTAAGGTTTGTAATTGAATGACGTGGCACTCGCACATCTAAACATCCTTCACACCTGAGCAGACAAGTTGAATGGATATGGCTGAACACTTTTGACTGACATGCGTAGAGCTGCACTGAACATATACCGACTGATCCATTAGTAGATATGTTGTAGCAGCTGAGACTCATGATGAAGATGCATTAGGGAGAAGACATTTTAAAGTCTCCATGCTCAAAATAGAAAGTGCAGTTTCCATTATCAGCAACCAATGCAATATTAATGCAATACTGGTAGAGTCCATTTTAAGTTCCTCTATGTGAGATTTAGATACATTTGTTTCCATTTCTATTGGTTGAAATAGATTATAAAATAAATATGCTGACATTTCTTAGGATGGATGATCACCAAAATGCTCGCTTAGTTAATTTATTTAAAGTGGATTAAAATATTTGTGTTAACATCAGAAGCTGGTCCTCTCTATAAAGGCTGCCATGTTTAACCAGCATGTTTTTATTGAAGCCAAATAAACTAAAAGGCCTTAAGTGCCTTACTGGTGACAGATGTTGAGCTGGAACAACAAATTGATCTAATCAGTTATTCAACAAATTGGCAACGAATTGAATAACTGCTGGACAAGCACAGCATTTCCTCTGTTTTCAATTTCCATTGAAAGAACATTGACCAATAATTTTTTTTTTTTTTTTTTTTCCAAATGACCTGCAAGAAGGGATAAACCCATGCTTTGGTATTTGTAAAAAATATCAATATATAAGTGTTTTGAAATCATAGTCCTACAAATGGAGGTGACAAAAATGAGACACAATGTTACACACTCCACCTTTAGATGTCAATCAATACTACACACCACCTTTTAACAATCCATTTACTTAGTGGCACATAATGTGTTTGCACAAATCTTTAAATCTGCTACCTGCTCTGTGCAGCTTCTCACCAGTCTGATGTCGACAGACTTCACCGGTCACTTTTTGTTTGGCTCTTACCGAGTTTGGCTCGTGACTCCTCCAGACTCTGGATCTGGTTCTCGATGAGGAGCATCGCCACCCCGAACGCCAACACAGCCAGGAGCTGGATCCTCGGCGGCATCATGATCCGGATGAACCCCATCAATCAGCCAGGCACACGAATCATCCCGCGGACACACACACACACACACACACTGTTGATGGGTGTCCTGGTCCAATGCTAAAAGGCTAACACAACAAAGCAACTGGACGGTTACGTCAACTAACACACTGACCCACTTCGAGCTACACTTTACTGATGCTAACTGTTTAGCTCCATCAGCTGTTACAGGGATTAACGGACAGTAACACTACCAAGCCAAACAAACTACCAGCGGCTAGCATCTCGGGCTAACATCATAACGCCACGTAAAGCGCACACAGGCGTCTTTCACGCGCGAACTCCGTGTTCAGTCCGTGTTTTCGGTTCTCGAAGACAGTCCACGGACTCCGTGGAGCTCTGCCCACGTAAACACGGCCGTAAATAGGAGGGAAATAATCCCTGAAAGCGGCTTCAAAGTACGGCTGAGATCCGTAGTGTAGCAAACAGCTGTTAGCATCACAGACACTTAGCTTCCTCGTGTTGAGTCTGGGGTAAACTGCCAGTGGTGCTGGTGTCAAGCGTCATCTACTGGACTGGAGTGTGTATTGTGGTATAGACGGAAACTAAGGGAATTGATTTTCTCAGTACTTACCAGGAAATCACACCAGTATCAGAGTAAGAATTGATGGTATTATTTTTCAATGTTGACGATGATGATGATGATGGTTAGACTGGTGTTTTAAACAGTTACCAGTGACCTGAATGTATGGACTACTGTTAAAATACCATATGATAACCAACTTTAAAAAATGTTTTAATATTAACTTAAGGCTACAATAGGTTCCCTTCATGCTTGAAAATAAAAGATGAGGGATGCAGAACATAAATGCAATATGCAACTTCAACACTAGATGTCACCAAGCCAATAGTGGTACTTAGTGGTACTCACAATACTTGTGAGTTCTTGAGTGTACATGATTCTAAATTGCCATAATAGACGAAAACAAGCAAAAGAGGAAACTCACTCACTAATGATAAGACAACAACATGTGTCTGAGCTGATCACTGCATCAAATGTCAATAACAGAAGCCGGCTCATTGCTATTGACACATGATACACATACAAAAAAAGTCATTTTAGATAAGGTTATTTCCTTCTCTATTGTGAGGTCAGAAGAGAAATGGAATAGTTATCACGTGGAAATCTGAAAAATGAGGATGTATCAGGTCACAACAACTTCTCCAACACGTTTCTCCCTCTGATTTGAAACTATGACAACTCCTGCTTGTTAGAGAGCCACAGAAACATTTCTGAACACGTCTCTCTCTCACTCTATCAGACCACATGTGTCAGCCCTGAGAGGAGGGAGCCAGAGGGAGGAGAGCACAGGAAGTAGATCACACTGTGTCTTAACATGTTCAACCTCAAACAAATCACTTCAACATGTTGTCAAAGTTACTCTCATTACATTATAATTCATTATACCCGAGTACGTGTATGGATTTATTGTATTTTATTTTAATTTGTTTAAATTTTATTTTGCACATAATCCTGTACATGACCTGTCTAACATGCCAATGATTATTTGTAATTATGGTGATTATGAATCAGGGTATCTATATGTGGTGAATATTCTATAAAAACCTACATCTCGGGAATAAAGTGGGAAAAGCACACACAAAAATAACACATTCGGGCCTTCAACTTAAAATACCTCATTTTAGGAAGTGACGTCATTCAGACAGTAGATGGTGCCAGAGTACCAAAGATGGAAGTAAGGGGGCTGCGGGATTTTCATCACCTGCCAAACAAAACAAAAAAGTCAAAGTTGTTTAAAGCTACAACCTGATTAAATGATAATGGATTTCAATGCAGCTGGACGACGAGAACATGAATCTGAAAAAGGCAGCATGGAACCACATCACACATCTCCTTATCAAACCAAAACCAGAACTTTATTTAAACTTGTACCTGAACATAATAATGTTCTTACTGACACTTACTCTATTTTGATTTATGTTTATTGTAAGTGGACTGATCATCACCGTGGGAAGTGCAAAACTAAATGTACCTATTTTCTTATTTTGTCCCTGGTGAGCATTGGATGTTATTACATTCTCTCCCACTTATTTAACAGACTTCTGTGTCGGATCATGTCAAACGTTTTGATTAAAATACAATTTCATTTAAGTTCCAACATACACATCCAACATCCCAATGTATCTCCAGGCACTTACAGTGAGTTCGAGGGATTATGAAACAGTTTCTACACAACCATGTCCGACACATGCTACAAAATGAAATTTAAAAAAGAAAATTTTATTATGATACCTACACAACGACGGTGTAGGTGTCAAAACAATGATAATAAGCAAAGACAGCGGTGAAGCACAAAAACATTATATGACTAGCAATTTTAACTCCCTTCAAACTAAACTAGAGTGATTTTTGGTATTGATATGTACAAACAAACCTTACAATGAGTCATGTATGTGACAAATATTGACACATTTTGCAATTTCAGACACAATGAATAATAGCCATAGTTCTTAAATGCTGTCAAATGTAATGTCACAACTCTTTACATCCTTGTCATATTGAACTTTAATTCGTAATTTATGATGCGTTGGTATTTTCAAAAATACAAAAGTGAGACATTTACTAATTAACTACATAATTGACTTGAAAGAATATAAAAATACACCTTATTTTTTAAGTAATAAAAAAATCACTTTCATCGTACATACATATATATACATGTATATATTTATGTACTGTATAAAAATGAGGGTGAAAGGATTCTACACATAATCGAATCTCTGGTTGGGCTGTCTTGCGTCCACACTTTGAGCCTTGTAGGAATCGTTGTAGGCAGGCCGTGGTCTCATGTCCGGCTTGTACATGGTGGTGTGTTGGGATGCAGCTTTGTACGACATCCCATCATACCTGAGGAGATAATCCAGCTCAGATTAATTGCAGAATATGACAGAGATTAAAGGCAGAGTCTGAGGACAATTCAAAACTTCCATCATTACCAACCTCATCATGCCTGGATACTTTAGATAGGGGCAGTGATTTAGTGAAACCTGGTGGTGAGGTTGTATATTACAGCTGAGTAACCCCCCCCCCCCCCCCCCCCCCCGTAACCCCCCCCCCCCCCCCCAATCCCTTCTTTGTGACAGCCCTAATTCATCATTAAGATTCTGGGCTACTGTAAAAACATGGCAGTGGAATATGGAGTGGACCTGCCCCTGGTGAAACTATCAAGGCCTGATTCTATTCTAAGAAAAACAAAAACAATTCATATATTACTTTGTATGATTATACATTATTAATCTATATTCAAATAATTGACCTAAATCTCACACACTGGACCTTTAATGTAACATTTAAAGACGTCGGAGAGACTATGGTTGAAATCGATGTGTGGGAAACACCTCATTGTTTTGCAAGCAGCCTCGTAAGCATTCGCACCTCTGCAAAATATATGCAAATCATTTACATTTTGCTGAGTGTGCACCTTTAAATTTAACAGGGGCCACAATTTTCAATAGCAGGTATTATGACAAAATCCACGAGTTTTATATGTCGTTGTCCGGCTTTTTAAGATTTCTCTTTCAATGCCGCCTGGTCCCGTCTTTTCTGCTGACGACGCACGTTTCTCTTCACGCCGTCCTCCCCTTCGATAACAGCTTCTGCTTTTATGCAACTTCACTACAGGGGACGGATGGCTTCTGTCGTCCACTTCCTGCTCTGTGTGACCGAACGTACCGCAGCTTCCTGTCCGGAGACATCCCGCGACACGCCAGACACATCAGGATGCCTCCGATGAACAAGATGGCTCCGCCGATCCAGCCCACGAAGAGGGCGGGGCCAAACGTGTACCTGAAAGACAATCACAGTTAAAAAAACAAAGAAAGCAAAACAACACTGATTCATTTTGCATTCTGTTTACCTGGGAGTCAGAGCTCCTGTCAGTCCACCCACAGCACCTATCCCGTAGCCGCTGTCAGTGTAGGTCGTGAAGCGGAAACTCTGTACGATCAGGTTAGCGAAGGCTGACACGCCGGCGATGCCACAGACACCTGGGAATTTCACAAAGCAACCCAAGGGAATAAAGATAAAACTGTTTTAACCGCCACAAAACAGATGACGAAAAATGACGTATCAAAGCAACCTGCGAGAATAAGCATGATCCCAGCCGTCAGGGTCATGGTGGCTTTGATGTTGTCCTCCATGTTTCCCATTTTCAAGCACTTCAGCGCAAAGATGGCGATCAGGCAGCCGATGGCTCCCAGGACGATGCCGACGATCATCAGGGCTCGGACGGCTTGGAGCAGAGCTGCAGGTCACAGATACAGAGTTCATTTCATGACATGTTCTGCTCAGCAAACTGACTGGAGCGGGAATCGAACCCCCGACCCTCTGGTCAGAGGACAGATCCCGTAGCTGTTACTTTTATTGAAACTCTACGGTTAATGTGTTTCCTGTGAAGTCGGATCCTCTGGTTGGCTGGAAATTAGCCAAAGCCTCTATTACAAATAGTAAAAACATACTTTTACTTTGTATATATGTATATACCGTATATGTATTTTGGGGAAATACAGCAAAGATATTACATATTAGAGGCTTTGATTTTAATACAATTCCATCTCATGCTGTAATTTTGATTAATAACGATAAATAAATCCTGACGCATAAAGTGTGAATACATGTGAAAGCGACGATGCAAAAAGTAAATTATTAAAGGAAAGAGCTCAAAGGTCATTGAGGTCATGCATGAAATAATAATAATAATAACAATAACACTCAAAACAAAGACAATTATTCATTTCAGTAGTGATAAACCATAGCATCTTTAGAAACTGATTTGAACACACTTTAAGAAAGCACAGAATAAATTGCATTCCAGCTGTAATAACAACATATCATAGAGTTCTGTAAAGAATATGCAGTGAGAGAAAGTGGTAATTGTGTTCTTCCCTCAGCACCGATGGAAAAAGAAAACCAAATCAAGGCGCCATGTAATAACCCACATTGACCCACATGCCGTCCCTCCGTGCTCGCACATACTGTGCCTGTATTCTTCTCCACTTAAGCCTTTAACACCTTATATACAATGTGCTCGACACTACATTCAGCCGTTAAGTACAGAGTGAGCAAATGTACTTTACATTGTGTGACACTCCAGTAAAGCTTGTGCTTGCTCAGCTAAGCTTTGGATGTTTCATCAAATTTCCATCTGATTCCAGGGAGACGCCATCGTTTCTGCAGGCGGCTGCACTTTTACGCAGCCGAGAGGAAACGGAGGGAAAATCTGCCCTAAAACCTCCCAAATATGTGAAAGCACCTTCCAAGGTCCTTTGGAAAAATGTCCTCCTTAATCCAACCTGCTGGAGAAGTGTTCGATAAACCTATTTCTTTCTTTTTTTTCCTCCCCACCCCATGTACTTCTGGTAATTCTCTTACCTGGCAACCCCAGTATGGTGAAATAAGGCCTGCACTGCTCTGTGCCGTACTCCGTCCCCACGCACGACTTCCACAGACCAGAGTAAGTGAACACGTTGGTGACGAGTGAAAGGGAGCGGTCCTGCACGCTCCACATGTCCATGGCCGTGGCCGCCGATATCAGAAATTGCCCGAGCGCCGACAGCATGAAGCCTATCAGCTGGAACAGGGAGGCAGCCATCCTAGATTGTCCCGCTCGAACCGGGTCGGCGCCAAAGTCAGGGTGAAATGGCAGCGCCGGGCGGTGCCGCTTATCAATATGTACATTTCAACGAGGAAACGGTTCTTATCAGATGTTTACTCGAAATGTGTCCCAGTTTCGGTTAACGTTGGTGTCTCCGCCCCTTCGTTAAAGAGGGCGTGGTCTCGTGTCGCCTCATTTTTCCCTATCGATGCGGTAACAGTGACACGAAGTGGCCTCCCGTCATTTTCCCCACCGAATTAACCGAGATGGAATAAATTCGTATCACATAAATGTGAAAAAGGATACTTTAAGAATAATATTTTTTTAATTAAAAATATACTTTTAAAGTATATTTTCATCTTTATTTGTTTGGACAATACGTGAAAAGAGGACGTAAACAGAGAAACTCTGACATGCGACAATTAACAGCAGGTTGGAATAAAAATCTGTGCTTCCAGTTACAATTTACGACCTAAATGGCATCCCATAATAGTCGTCAATAGTCTCCAACTCACGCTAACAATCGCGTGTGGTAATACCTGGCAGTCCCAGAAT
Source organism: Chascanopsetta lugubris (assembly GCA_016785325.1). Lineage (NCBI taxonomy): Eukaryota > Metazoa > Chordata > Actinopteri > Pleuronectiformes > Bothidae > Chascanopsetta > Chascanopsetta lugubris. The sequence goes on along the minus strand of JAFBJT010106024.1, from coordinate 12,194 downwards.
GGTGAAGTACGGCCTGCACTCCGTGAAGCCGGAGCTCTGCCGCACACACGACCTCCACAGGCCCGAGTACGAGAACACGGCCGTCACCGGGTTGTCGAACAGGTCCTCGGTCGCCCACTGGTCCATCCCCGTCGCCGCGATGATCCCCGCCACCCCCAGGAGGCTGAGGAGGAAGCCCATCACCTGACAGAGCGTGGCCGCCATGGCGCTTCCGGCAAAGAGCGTAGATCGGTGCGGACGGAGAGAGCGGAGGCCTCTCCTCAGAGCTACTACTGCTGCTGCTGCTACTGCTGCTGCTGTGTGTTTGATATCAGCAGGTGTGAGGTCGCCAAGGACTTCACCAACCGGCCGCTTTGTTTGCACACCGCCCCGGTCAAGTGGACACGGCGTGATGGGTGGAGCCAAACATCAGTATCAGCTCAATGTGACTAATGATGCCTGGGCTGTACGCGACGATGTGGCGCTCTGACGGGAAACATGGTCACGGC
>JAFBJT010106023.1:2506-28207 GCA_016785325.1 Chascanopsetta lugubris | reverse complement strand
TACACTGCAAGACAGAAATGTACCTTTAAAAAAAAAAAAAAAAAAAAAAAGTACGGCTACGCATCCACTAAAAGGATACTCTAACGTACTTAAAAGGGTACCGACCCCGTGATAAGCTAATGTGGAGACAACATGTACCAGAATCACATATATGTGTATATGTATATATATATATGTATTAAACCGCCTGCATCAGAGCTATAGAACTCGTTCACATCTGCCTAATTGTTGCTCAACTTCACTGTTGAAGCAATCAGCACACCTGATGGCTGTTCCTTGATTCTTTCCACCACTTAAAAGGCTGCAGCACGAGAGCCAGGCAGGGCCACCCGTGAGACGCCTGTTCTCATGGAGACGGAAGGAGTGAGCGTTTACGCCACTTTTCATTGAGCGAGTTTATATTTATCGTCAGGGCCTGAAGAAAATGGTGAACTTCAATGTGCTGTGTTGCCCCAAGAGTCTGGTAGGGGGGCCCCCTAGTGGCAGGGTCAGCAGTTCAGCACGCATGGTGACGTATAAGGTCATCCACTGTTTTTGGTTTTCTCCCTTTGCAATTGTTCTTCGCGAACTTTGCATCTTCTTGAGAATAGAAATGGATTTAGTTAACAGCAGAATATACCTTAACGTGGGCAGTATACAAGTTGCATGTTGTATCCATCATCTCACCCTTCTGAGCGTGTAGGAGAACCTATGACTCCAGTTGTCATTAAAACCCAGGGATGTTTAGTATGTGCACTCTAGGCTATTGTAAGAGCATGGTGGCGCCATAGAGATCCTCATGTAAACACACATTATTGGGCTCATTTTAGGCTAGTGGGGGAAAAAAATATACATTTAAATGATTATAAATTCATGAAAATATCAGTATGTAATTGTTTTGTAATATCTCACTTATAGAAGTGACAAAAATGACCGAAATCTGCCATGCAGTGAATAAAGTCCACACGCTGCACCTTTAAAATGAAGTATTGACACTGTTCAATTTTTCCGTAGAGTATAGCACCATATTGGCATCACTGAAATTGATCTCACGATAAAAAAAATAAAATAAAAAAAAGATAAATAAATAGGAACCTATTCTTTCTCTGAAAGTAAGTGAGCTGAGATCAATAGACACTGACATTTTCTGGACAAACTCACACTGCCTCACAAATACACTTTGACACCATCCACCAACAATTTACACTTGGTTTAGTACGAAGACGGCTGCGAGTCCATCAACATCAGTCTCCTCCACGGCTGAACACACTGACAGGCCCTCTCTGCTCCACTGAGACAGACCATGATACAGCTTCAACCTGCAGTTGGACCATTTTCTTTCTTTGTGTGTGTGTGTGTGTGTGTGTGTGTGTGTTTCTCTCTTTGTTATGGCCTGCTTGAATAATTAAATCACCCTGTGCACGGATGAGATTATAATTAGTGTATGTTAATGCTCAAACATAACTCCTTTTATGACATGAACTTTGTTTAATTTATTTAGTTCTTTCATAATTTGATAAATTAGCAGTTTATATTGTGGTGCATTATTATCAAACGTAATGTTTTATATTGTAGTAAATATGATATTTAAGTTATATTAGCCCAGCTCTATAATGATATCTGTTTAATTATATGGAATCAGAGTCATGGTCACACTCATTAACCATAATTGAACATTCTAATCTAGCAATCTCACATAAATGTAACATGGTGGATCTTTAAACATACATATAGGAAAAGGGACGGCAACACTGCGTATACCTGTATATGTAAATTCTGACATATAATCACTAAAAACTGAACTCATCGACCTTAGGGTGGTGCGAGAGTAAAAGCATGAGTTATTTGAAGTCATCATCTAAAAACCATAGCTATAAAACCGCTGTGAACAATCCAATGTTTGTTATTGCTTAGGCTCAATGGCCCATGACAAGCTGTAATGTCAAGTGAAGAAAAAATGGACGCCTCGATGTTACGTCCCCCACAAGCTGTTTCAGCCTCCCTCCAGATATCACTGTTGGTCAACGTGCGTATCCACCATGAAAGTTTTATTGAATATCACCACGTGGCTCCTCTGATAATGGCCGACAGTTTAATTATTTATTTATTTTTTTGCTCTGTGTTTCAACAATAATGAGCTGCTAAAAAGTGATGCACAATATCCTGAATCACAAAAGAGCAGGGACACAAAGTGACAGCTTCGGTGACACTTAAAGCATCCGTGAAGAATGTCAGGGTCGGGACTGGATTCAGGAACCGGATTGGTTTACCTGTAGCGCAGAGGTGTCGAACTCATTTTTTGTTCTGGGGCCACATATTGATCTCAAGTGGGCCAGACCAGAAAACCGAAGCATGATGACCTGTAAATGACAAGAGCTTCAGATATTAGTATTTTTTTTTACTCTGTAAAAAAATACTCAACCCATGGGCTGGACTGGATCCCCCGGTGGGCCAGTTCTGGCCCGCGGGCCTTATGTTTGAGCCCTCTACTCTAATGACAATTCTAGGCCTCCAATGACCTTATATGGTACTGTCCTCATGTGATATAACACACCTGCACCCTGTGAAGTGTGACCTTAGTTCAGACAATTCTCAGAGACACCCGCGGAGTATTTTTCATCTGTTGTTGATGCAGTCGCTGAATATTGAAATTAGAAACCAAAACATTTGAAACTGTCCATTGATTTTTCCCTCCTCCTCCTCCTCCTCACCGTGAGCATCCAACACATTCCGCTGCTGCCTCAAAGCAGTACGAAAAACAACACTTTTCAGGAAAAGAAGTAAATTGCCCACAACACAAACTTATTAATTCTGTTTTTTTTAATATTTGACCCATAATAGCCACAGGTTGTTGTTTTTTTTAACCATAAAAACTTTCACCACATTTTCCCATTTAAATCAAAATGGCATTACCGTTGATCCTTAAACCAGTTTCAGATACTTTGTGTTCTTGGCTTAAATGTGTAGGTTTTTCTTCTTATTGCAAGTGATCTCACACATAAGCTCTCACACCCATCCTCATCTAATTGATTTCATCCATGACTGTGTTCGCCTCGGAACGCTCTTGTGGACATCCACGCAACAGCACTGGTTTCTGTAGCAACCGCAGTTCCTGTCATCTACCTCCTCTCCTTTCTGAAGAAGAACAATGAGCACTGCCTGCTTAATTAATCTGAGCGATCCTACAGCACCAATGGCATCATTAGAGGGTGTGGATGTAGCATTAGAATGATGTCTCGGTTTTCCCCCCCCCCCCCCCCCCCCCCATTTTTAAAACATTTTGGAAAGATGAATCGAACTCAGCATCACGTAAATGTAGGTGTCATTGTATTTGAATTTCAATTTCACGTTTCATTCTGATTGTTAAACGAACTAAAAGCTGCAGCTCTGGTTGTAACACGTGCACCCTGCTGCTGCTTTCACATCAGAGGCTGCTGCACTTCTTTTTATAACAATACAAAAAGGCTTCACATTAGGTGAGTGATGTGCTGCAGCTCTTATCTGACTTTGGCATGAGAGCAGCAGCAGCAGCAGCAGCAGCAGCAGCAGCAGCAGCAGCAGCAGCCCTCATCTGGAGCAGGAGGACTTCGCTCTCAGAATGAGGGCCATCCACACTCTGCCAGACTCAGACGCTCGATGACTGTTCCTGCTCTAAAAGCCTCTTCTCCTAAATTGTTTGCTGCGTCTTGGCTAAAGGTGTGCCCCCTACAGGCAGATGTGATAACGACATTGGAAAATGCTGTGTATGCTCTTAATGGTATTTTATAGTGTTCAAATTGGTTCATGCATAAAAAAAAAAAACACAATACAATAATACAATATAATTGTTTCTTGATTGAGTTGGATCCGATTGAGGCTCCAGAACCTCCGTTGTTCAAAGAATCCGATTGGAGGGGAGGGGCATCACTGATTGCCTCGCCCCCCTGCATCATTAAATTGTGTGTCAGGTGATGTTGAGCAGTTGCATCATTTTTTTTTTTTCTTTTTGCTCGTCTGAGACCCTTATGTGCAGTTGGGCAAAAAAATGCCCAGTCACTATTATGGTTCGACCCTTTTGGACATGCGAGGGCATTGATTTATCCTGCACAGACTCTGCGACGGAAGGAATGACACAGAGCTCAGAGCTCCAGCACTTCACTTGCCCACATGAGATGAAACGTAACTCCAGGGCCGCTCTGGCAAAGTGAGCAGCACGGAGCATTGGAGTGCGTCATGGAGCCGAGTTGTGTCGACATGGAGTTAGTCTACATGGTCGCATCTGTGGTCGCGGGACATGAACCATGCATGTCCTCATGAGAATAGACATTTCACTTCATCGCTCTGCATTAGAATGATACACGACAGTTTTAATGATCACCATCGTGGATATTTACACTCACTTCCTGTGACAATTTCAGAGTAAAAGGTAGTTATTGATACTTTTCAATACTTAAAGGTGCGGTGTGTACGATTTGGTGACATCTAGAGGTGAAGTCGCATGTTGTATCCATCAACTCATCCTCACCCTTCCGAGCATGGAGGAGAAGCAATGGGAGACTTCAGTTGTCATCAAAACTCAAAACGTGTTTAGTATGTCCACTCTGGGCTACTGTAAAAACATGGCAGCCCCTGTAGAGAGGACCCACTCCTCATGTAAATATACATTGATTGATTTAAGGGATATTTAAAAAAAATAAAACATTTAGGTGATTCTAAATTCATGAAAAAGCCAGTGTGTAACATTTTTAGAAATGACAAAAATAACTAATACATTGGTCAACTGCTGATGGTCAACAAACGGAACGCACGGCAAAACCATGACTCGGCCATTCTGAGGTGCTCACGCCGCCGATGTGTCAAACATATAAAGTGCATTTAAATGCACAAAGACACACGGCTGGTGAATCTGACACAAGCGTTTCATACATCGAACCGGATTGTTTCATTTTTCAAAATGGTGAACAGAGCTGACACTCCGTGTGTCATCTGATCTCATGACCTCGGAGAGAGGTTCTCCAGTGTCCTGAAGGAACCCTGGTCTCGGCCGAGGACCCGCTCTCCACTCACACCATATCATTCTTACTCAAAGTGGCTGAGTTGATGATCCCACCGGACTGTGGCAGAGTGAAATGTGCCTGTGCAGCAGGTTGTCCTCTCAGCGCACAGCAGGTTTATCTCTGTCCCAGAAGACCAGGGCTGAGCTCCGGCTGTATGCCTTCTGATTTCCGAGTGAAGTCGGAGAGCTCAGCCTCGCTATTCCCACAGCTTTTACATCCACACTGCACCTGCACTTTCAACATGTTTTATACAGGAGGGCTGTCAGGCCTGAACCTGTCATGTCAGCGCTTCAACTTCACTTCTGAATCGAACATCAGTCCGACATTTCTTTACAAAAAATCACCTTGTGGTCGATAGTACGGTTCTTTAATAATGTGGCACTTATTATTGTTTTCAGAATGTCACGTGTAGAGCTTCCATGGTGCAGAGTAAAGTGAGAAAACCTTTCATCATACCTGGTTCATTGGCGGTCAATCTTTAAAAGTCAACATTTTTCATTAAATGAGTCCACATTTACTTTTGTGTGTGTAAGTACATGTTTGTGTGTACGTGTCAACTTTTGTGAAACAACCGGCAAAATCCCAACTTTCCAAACAATCCAGACATATTTAGGCCTCACCTCTGAATAGCTGTTTCTGACCACTCTGCGCTCCAGGTGGCTTTTACTTCTATTCAGACGTATGTTTATGATCGTTGTGATTTTGTTGCCGCATTTGATAGTTGTCTGAGCCTCCCTGCTTTCTGAATCTAAATTGCCCGCTGGAGGACTGCAGGCCTTTTTTTGTTGACCCACACTCCCTTGTCTCCGCCAGCGTTTGAGTCTGCACCTTCACCTTACCCTTAGTTTGTGTTGGCCATAAAAAGAGGTGCTCAATGTGTCGTGCACCTTCCAGGAACCACTTCCACAGAGTTAAGGTTGTTGTCGGGCTCTCTGTGTGTCTGTGTTGATATTTTCAAATGAGGCACAAGCCAATAGAGCTCTTATACCACCTACATCAACACTAGCAGTTATTGACCCGGCCGCCTGCACCTGCCTGCAACAACAGGCCCTGTGAGCTTCCTGCAGTCACTGTGGCCTCTCTGGCTCGCTCCCTCATGGAAAACATGGACATGCACCGTCCTGCATGATGCATGAGTTGGGTCACACACACGTGATTCAGATACCTGGACGATGTCTGCGTGGAAAAAAAAAATTCTGTAAAGGTGCGGACAAAGGAGCCTGTGGCTGTTTGGATGTGTAGAGAATTCCACACAGCAGCGTGGAGCTTGTGTCTGTAGATAAAAAAACAAACAAACCCACCTCACATTAGATGTTGTTGACGGAGGGATTAGTTGTAGTGGACAAAGAGGAGGGTCGGGTCAGTTCTGTGTCACGGCTCGGCAGATTGAACAGCTCTCCTCCTCCCTGTCACCTCTCGGCTGGAACACTCTATTTGTCTGCTGGATTAAAACACACACACACACACACACACACACACACACACACACACTATGGTGGAGCAGCAGCACGGTGTGTTACTGCGACACTCTGCTGGAGTAAAACACAGAAATCTTTGTATCTCTCTTCATTCAGTGTTCACCTGTCTAACCTGTGTAGCACCGAGAAAAATCAAAGGTGTGGAACAATGCCAACGAACTGGCAAATTGGCTTGACACCAAAAACAATAGAAATGCCTCATGCATATTGGATTCAACGATTGAAAGAATGTGTATATATATATATATATATATATATATATATATATATATATATACATTATATATATACACGAGTGTATATCCACTTTTCCTTATTGAGAATTTTGAGTTCATGCTGTGGATGCGGAGGCAGAACAAAGCTGCAGAGCCTATAAAAATAGCCTATTACCTTTTTACGGTGCCTGCATCCTTTTTATTCTCCATGTAAGATTGCTGTTTGGCGTATTGGGCTAATCAGAGGGCGGAGAAGGAGGCCTGTACCCGGGTATGATCCCACCGGGTTCACTGGTCCATCTCCAGACACTGAACAATGAATAAATCACCAATAAATCACAGCAGCTCCGCCCACACCTGAGAGTGTTGTGATATCTGAGTGTTTGATCAGCGCCATGTCTTTAACCGTTAGGGAATCCAAAATGTGAGATTTGACCTCACACAGTGTAATAAAACACTGCTGCGGTTTCATTACTTTGTGGATGCCTTTCTTTGTATTTGATGGACCTGATCGCTGTGACGTTGTCTCATAAGACTCCTCGTGGTGCTGACAGATGATCGTGACATTTCAAAGCACAGGATGTGTCTTTAAATGTGCCGTGTGTGCGATTTGTTGACATCTAGAGGTGAAATTGCCTGTTAAATCCATCACCTCACCCTCACCCCTCTGAGCGTGCAGGAGAACCTACGGTAGACGTCAGTTAAAGCTCAAAGATGTTTAGTATGTCCACTCTGGGGCAAATAGAAAGACATGGCGACCCCCCTAGTGCGTACCTGCTCCTCATGTAAATATACATAAATGGGAAATGGGAAGTGGAAATAAAATAAAGCATTTAAAATGGATGTAAATGCATGAAAATGCCAGTATGTAATTGTTTTGTAATCTTTTTTTGAAGTGACAAAAATGGCCAACATCTTACACACTGCACCTTTAACTACTCAGTCAAGGCACATTAAAGGGACCCATGCATGTGTGTGTCTACATGTCCCTTTATGACATGACACACTCAGTTAGTCTTTACAACGATATCAGACCCGCAGGAACCCGGCCAGTCGCTCCCATGCAGCCATTCTGATATTGACTCCCTGACCGGTGGCGCTGGTCCGATTAGCCAACATCTCACCGGCGTCATGCACAGTCCAACTCAGCGCAGAGCAGATCCTTTACTGGCAGCTCATGTGTTGGCATTAAGGAGACAGAGACAAGAATCTCATTTTATGCGAGACCTTTGAAAACAACGCTGACCTCGTCTCTGGCTCCATCTCCATGAAGCCTCCAGTGTCTGCGAGAACCAGCGCGATTTATTACGAGAGCGTCGAGAGAGAGCAAACTTCAGGAAGCTGAAAGGTCATAAAAGGAGAAGTGACCTATTTATTTATTGTCTCTGTGCTAAGAGTTTAGCATCTTTTGGCATTTCTGCTCAACTTTCTGTCAACAAGACAAAGTTGAAGATCTTGACCTCAAATGTTAAGTTCAAACAAGTGTTTATTTTGCTTCCACTGCGCTGTCAGTCTGAAGAGATAAAACTCCGCCTCGGTGCACAGTGGAATGAATAGTCTGTAAGTGCATGTTGCGCTGAGCTCAATAAATATTCAATGTAAATATTCAAACGAGCGAGAGCTGAGCGGAACGACATTGTCTGATTCCACTCTGAAGAGTGTCAAAGAGGTTGTCGCTTGTTTAAAACACCCTTTGTTGAGTAGAGAATGATTTCTGACATTTTGGTCACTTTGAAAATGGGTCGGTGGTTTTCCAGGAAGTGGAGAGTGAGGAACAGTGTTGCTCATCATTAGATGAGTGATTCTCAACTGGTGAGTCGTGACCCAATCATAGGTCGCGGACCCGTTTTCAGTGGGTTTGGAACACGTGACCCTGAAAAGAAAATCCTGTGCTTTTATTTTGAAGAGGAATTCTTATGCCTCAGAGTGCTGTCTATTCACACTCCTTAACAGTGGGTGGCGACAACGCCCTGCAATGCTAATAGACACCTGCTATTTCACAGATAGAAGAAAACCTGCAACGTTTGTTTAAATATGCTAATTTAATTGTATGTGCATTTTATTACCATATAAGATGCACTTTGGGCTTTTTAATCAAAATGCAGCTGATTGAGTGTAAAAGGGAACATTTTCCTTTCTAGCGTCGCCACCTGCTGGTGTAAACTTGCTTTTTTGTGTTTGGGATATTCGGGGCACGGCTGCGTCAAAATGGAGACTTCTTGAGGCCGGCTCCTCAACGTGCACTTGTGTTTCTAATTCACCCGAAAATGTTATTCTTTTGTCATTTTATTTGATTCCAAATTGTCTTTTGTTTGTGCTTTAACTGTGATATTTGTAATTGTTATTGTTATGTAATTGTCCCTGAAAGGGAGTCCTTTAATCTCAGTGGGATTTCTCCTGGTTAAATAATGGTTAAATAAAAAATAGATACATAAATACATTTAAAGAGATGATGGGTCCTGAAGCCAGACCAGTTGACAGCCACTGCATTAGATGACATAATTGTAAAATCAGAATTCCGCCTGATTTTTCCCATCATGACATGTTTCCAATTAGAGGCCTGTCGGATCCCATTAGCTGCCCAGATGTGTGCCTGCGCCTCTGTGATCGTTCATCAGAATACCAATATTGATTTGTACGATAATCAGCTCCTATAAGGAGAACTGCATCAGCTCATGAGAGCCGGCTGACTGCGAAGCTTCACTAAGTGGATTTCATGATACTATAGCTCGTCGACAGGAAGCTCACAATCTACAAAACTATAATCCAGCCTAACTCCTCCTCCTCAGCTGTGACTCATTTGTGGCTGCGCACACACAAGCGCAAGCAGCAGATGTTGTGGATCGTCTTCCATGTTTGTTTTCCTTCTGAAATCACATGTTCTCTTCGTTGCAAGTTTCTTTGGGATTCTACGTCTCATCACTATCTCCCAAATCACAGAATCACTTGAGCGTTGAAAATCCTCTAATGTGCATCAACGCTAAATCAGGTATTTTGAAAACCTGAAAAAATGGGAGAGCAGCAGACGATGCGTACAAATCTGCAAAGATCTTGAAATGGCACAGCTGACGGCTCGTATTCCTTTTTAGCGATCGCCTTAATCTGAGTGTCTGTAGATCTTATGTCAAAGGACTGAGAGGATTCCGTGGGATTACTTTGCATTATACATGACAGGCTGTTACAGTGTATAAATAAGATGTGCATTCAGAGCCCCCCCTCCTCCGGCCCCCCCCCCCCCCCCCCCCCCCCCCCCCCTGCGTGTTTCCCTGAGTGACAGGTGAACAGGAGAGGCTTAAAGTGACAGTCACGTCCTCGCCCTGTCTCCTCGGCGGCTTCAGAGACAAACACAGACGCGTCAGAAAAGGATGGAGAGTGAGCTGATCTCAGATCAGTGCTGCTGCTCCACACGCCGACTCTGTTGATCAGTTGATCATAAAATCTGTCTGTGCTCCTTCTCGAAAAGCTGATTTAACGAAACCGTCTCTGGTCGTTACGTCAGTCGCGGTCGGGGAGTGAGGATGAAGGGTGTTCGCTTCAACGTTGATGCTTTGGCTATTTTTGTCCATTCATATTTTCATGATTGAAATTAAAACTTGGTTTGTCTCAGTGTCAGTTATAATGAATCTTAATCTGAGTGTAACTTGTGTTTTTTTCTGTTTCCTCTTTTGGCTTGTGACTCATCATCATCTTCATCCCGGACCCTCCTCTTCTTCCTGTGACACCAAAATCCAGGTAACACTTTACATGCTAGTGTGTGTGTGTGTGTGTGTGTGTGTGTTTGCTGTGTGCCAGTCTTAATGCAAATATGAGGTGAGGTCATATCGTTGTTTGGAGGATTTGTGACAGAGTGATGTTATGAACTGTTGCTGCTCTGTGTTTGTTTGTGTGCACGTTGATGCTGTGATGAATATCAGCGAAGCTCATACATCGTTATCAGCACACACTGCAGCCAATCCCGCTCTGATCAAACTTTGTTTGTGACTCTTCATAAGTCAATATTGAGCGAAGGGAATAATTATTTATTGTGTTAGAATGACGAGTGTGTGGGAAGCATCTGTGCTAACAGAGACACTGGTCATGTGACACAGTGTGTGTCTTTGAGCTGTGACAGCGGCGTGATAAACGACCATGTGGAGTAATGCGGTATGTATTGTACACACACACACACACACGCGCGAGTGAGATGGTCAGATAGTGAGGTTTCTTATTTTGAAAGAGACATCAGCACTTTTTATTCACCGTTGGCTATCTTCATTATTTCTAATGTAATGTGGATTTTATGTGATCATTCAGTCACAGGATCTGCTGCATCATTAATTAAGAAATAGAGTGAAAGTGACTCTTAGCGTCGCGGGGGTAATTGGGCCTGTCACTTTCTCCCAAAATCAAGCGCAGGCAAAATTCCTGTTACATGATTTATTTTATAAAGACGTTTGCAGAGTGAAGGTTTGGATCTGGGACAGAATTGACAACACCGAAGGTCAGACTGCCTACAAGCAATTAGAGGGGGGGGGGGGGGGGGGGGGGGGGGGGGGGGGGTATAATTAGACACAATATGAATATAACAGAGAGATAAAAATTTTGCTTTACGCACACAAAGCATTGAATTAAACATGTGTTACCCGCATAAGGTTACTATTGTCTTTCGGCCGCTGGTAACGACGCGCAACCTCAGTGTCTCCTCAGTTTTGACACGTCAGCAATTCACAACCCAACTGTTGCGTGGAGCTTGAGCCCTCATTTGTCACTGAAACTCTGTTTAGTATGTCCACTCTGGGCTACTGTAAAAAAAAAAAACATGGCGGCAAAATGACATTTAGGTGATCAAAATGGCCAAAGTCCTACCCAAGGCACCTTTAATTGCAGAAACGACTCGGACGGAGCTTGTGGTGCCGCGTGGCCGAACTGCCAAAGCCCTAGAAGCGGGCGGGGCGGGGCGGGGCGGGGGGGGGGGGGATAATTAGACACAATATGAATGTAACAGAGAGATAAAATTTTGCTTTACGCACACAAAGCATTGAATTAAACACTTGTTACCCGCATAAGGTTACTATTGTTTTTCGGCCTCTGAAATGACGCGCAGCCTCAGTGTCTCCTCAGTTTTGACACGTCAGCAATTCACAACCCAACTGTTGCGTGGAGCTTTTGTCCGTTTGACGTTTGGAATTTGGAAGCACACTTGGTGAGCATGCACTCTAGGCTCTGTGTGCTCTGCAGCTGCTCCTCCCCACACACACACACACACACACACACACACACACACACACACACACACACACACAGAGCCTCCATAGACCCTGTCGCTCAGTGTCACTGAGGAGAGTGACTCCGACGCACAGACCTTCATTCATCATCATCGCGTGCTGTCATGTCGCAGACGGCGCCTGTGAAGATACGTCACTTCCCATACTCAGAGGTGAACGGTCAGAGCGTGATGGACGTGCGCGACGCGTGTTTCCCGTAACGAGGCGTGAGGTCGGGGAACGGTGCGACTCTCTGAGGATCACAGGTGATTTGTGCTGCTTCACAGACTCTCGGAATAACCCCGCCAGCGGAGTGAGGGGCTGCTCATCTCCCGCTGCATGGAGAGTGGTCCCGGTGTAAAGCTGCTTTCACCACCTGTCTCCATTCACTTCGTTATTGTTTACTTTTGTTTTTCTCACAGTATTTTGCAGCTTTTGTGACTGTACGCGTGCAGAGAAGTGTGATAGTGTTAGGATTATTACCTCAGAAGGGTGAGGGTGAGGTGATGGATACAACATGCAACTTCACCTCTAGATGTCACCAAATCGTGCACACTGTACCTTTAAACAGCTTTAGCTTGAAAAGAATGTAGTGTAAGAACCAAACCTGCAGCCGAAAGTCAGTACGTAGTCGCATCCTTCATTCTGAGAAGTGATTCCGTGATCTTCAACAACTGTTGTGCCTCAACTGTCACGGTGGGTCATTCATGAAGAGATGGAACCTGTAACTCAGTCGTTACGTCGTTACACCGAAAAGATTTCTCAAAGAGCCCGGTGACAAAGTATCTGTGCACCGCAGAGAGACGAAGGACAAAGCTGGACACATTTGTCCCACATGTCTGGTGGGTTTTAGGCGGTGGGTCTTCTCAGCATCACTGGGAGACAGAGAGCGGAGCAGATGGATTACAGCCGCACAGCGCTGCTTCCTGGATTTGGTCACCGGATACTTTATTTCTAGAGGCATTAAAATGGCCTCAGGGAGAAATAAATGAGCAGAGCCGCACAGACGCACCAACTCCCCAATGCAGACTTATACACAATGTGAGCGTTGTCCTCAGGTCGAAGGCTTCACTCTCCCAGCTGCTGCGACAAAGATGTTGAATCTACGCCGACTGAGATGTCGCGCCAGTTTCCATATCATCAAATATTGTCTGTTTCTAAAAGTCATCCTCATACTCAGGTATTTTTTTCTGCCTTTGAAATGAGCTCATCTTTACGATGCTTGAACTCTTGATATTATTCATGACTTCAGTTTTGCTTCATCTGTTTGTCCCACTGTGAGTTCAACAGAAGATTACAACTTTATCAACACAGATAAAAGCAAGAACAGTAAAAAAAAATTAAAGGTGCTATAAATTAAAGATAAAATTTAAAATTTAAAAAATCAAATTTGAATATAGCAGTTTGAAACAATGTTCATTTGCACCATCAGATGTCAATGATTTGGATTTTCATCCGGACAATGAATCACAGAAAATCCCATTTTCCTGAGAAATCCATCTCATTCATATGATAATACCAGGTTGTATTAATACATGGCAGCTTTTGTCACCGATCTAGTTGAACTGATGCCAGCGAAATGTCCACCGTGTCCCAGTGCATTTTTTCCATATTGCCGAGGCGGCTGCGGAGACAACTAATCCATCACATCAGTGGGCCGGAGGATTGTTTGGTGTTTGCATGAGAGCGTCCTCTGTGTGTTTGTTCCAGGACCGTTTCCCAACTTAATCAGCCCTCAGCTCAGGCTCCACCCAGTGAATAAGTCCAGGGCCAAATGACTCCCCCAGTCTGACCATGGCCCTCTAAGTCATGTGGAGGCTCCTCTGAGCTTCCCCTTGTTGTTCCTCACTTCTGATTTCACTCTGTCTCTATATTATTTGCCTTCCCTGACAAAAGAGGAGCTTAATGCATGTTGCCCGGTGGAGTCCTCCACGCCCTCTTTTGTTGTGTCACCATCTGCCATTTTGTTACCTGGGGAAAGCTCCATCCACACTGCTCACGGGGTAACAGACAAAAGGGCTGTTTTGTTTACCCAGTGATAGACACACTTCATTGTGCCTTCAACGTGATTATGTCATTGTTGCAACAAGAGTCGCAGAGTTAATGTGAAGCCTCGACAGAACCAATCAAAACACCGCTCTTGTCATTATCCTACATATATTAGAACATCATCAGTCATTTCAACAAAACCGCTGTTGTTTAGCTTAATTGAATTTTAACAAAAGACAACAAAGGATGCTCTATCTAACTCGATCTAACTTTTCAAACACAAGTGATGACATACTATTTTTTGTTATTGCACACTGATCCTCTACCTGTGCATTGCAGGACATTGTCCTGCTGTTTATATATTAAGATTGAATTCTGACATCCAGACATTTTGTTGGGATGATATAGGTTATATATATGTATATATATATATATATATATACATCTTGCTGGCGAGAATTCTGATTCGTCGTTGTAGTTAAAAGTGTATCCGAGTGGAGGACCCAGACAAAGGGAAGACCAGTCAGCTGCCAGATGTGGCGTTGGACCAAGAAATGAGCTTTGTGCATCAGGTCTGATGTTAAAACGCTCGGGAAACGACAAACAGGAAGTAGAAAACTGAAATGCTATAAAAGAGTGAGAGTTATGGTTCTGCTTCTTTTCCTCACAGAGTAGAGTGGTCCAACAAAGGCTGGGAATAAGTACTCTCTCGCACAGTACTGGGCACACACACACGCACACACACACACACACACACACACACACACACACACACACACACACACACACACACACACTCTCATCAGCTGCTTGGTTCATTAGTTCTATAGTGAAATGTGAGGATTGTGGTTAATCAGCTCCTGTAATCGGCAGGTTCAAAAGGCTGGCCACCCAATTGCATGCTGGGTAATCACTGTATCATTGACAATTAACTCAATAGAGTGACGAGCCAGATACAGTCACATGAGTTTCGTAATAGATGAGGGCTCCTGTAATATATTCCCGAACATGCAGATTAAAAGTCATGTTTCATTGTGTTTCTGCTTGTTTATAAGAACGACTGTAGATTTAATAAGAAAACTGGAAAAGTAAATGTGATGGAGGAACCAATCGATTGGTTGTTTGTAGGAGCAGAGGAAGATAAGAGAAGTTGGGATGTTTTTCATCCCGCTGATCCTATAAGTTAAAATCACCTCAGTGACTCTGAGATCCAGTCTGATAATGAACATATCAGGAGAGAGAGCGAGAGAGAGAGAGAGAGAGAGAGAGAGAAAATGTATTTTGTGTGTATGTATTTATCCTTGTATTTTTATTTTTTGTTTCTATAATTTTTTTTTGTTTATTTTTTTTTTATTGACCATTATTCTATTGTTAATGCAAGTTTGTTCTTCTTGTTCTCTCCGTCATAATTGGAATTTTTTTCAATTATTTTACAGAAGTTTTCTACAAAGCCATAGGTCAAACGTCTCAGGGATTGAACCAAATCAAACTAGAGTTCTGTTGCCATGACGATATGTTATTTTTGTTGTTGTTTCTGAGAGAACAACAGACGGGTGTTTTGTTTGATTAAGTTGCCTTTTTTCCCCCTTGTGAACGTCAGTGTTTGTCTTCACAGATTCTGTCTGGAGGCAGTTCAGCTCGCCCCATAAACGAGACT
Source organism: Chascanopsetta lugubris (assembly GCA_016785325.1). Lineage (NCBI taxonomy): Eukaryota > Metazoa > Chordata > Actinopteri > Pleuronectiformes > Bothidae > Chascanopsetta > Chascanopsetta lugubris. Next base: position 12,610 of record JAFBJT010106023.1, on the reverse strand, counting down.
GAATTTAAATCAAGTCATTAACGTCCTCAGCTGGTGTTTACTAAACACATGTGGTGGTCCGATGCCTTGCTCGAGGGCTGAGGAGAGAGAGTCTAAATCATCAGCAGATGAAGTATTGGGAAGAGGCGGGATTGGGAAGAGGCGGCGTCAGCTTCGGTGTCTGTGTGTGTGTGTGTGTGTGTGTGTGTGTGTGTGTGTGTGTGTGTTGTGTGTGTGCGTGTGCGTGCGCGTGTGTGTGCGTGTTCTCTGTAATGACAGCTGCTTTTGGTTTGAGGCTGAAGAAGAAAATAAATAGACACACATCAGAGCCAAGTGAACATCACTGAATCTTTTAATCTTTAAATTGGGGCCGGCAACATAAACAACCCATCATTCAAAGTTTCATTAAGTGATCAGTCCGTCACAGCTTGACTCCAAGTTCTCATCTGTCTCTGCCAGACATCGGGAGACAAAGATGGACAGATACAAGTAGCACTGCATCCAACGATTAATTTCTTTGATTTGATTTAAAAAATGAACCAAAAAAATCTTTATTTAACCAGGTAGGTCAATTGAGAACCAGTTCTCATTTACAATGACGACCTGGGGCGACTCGGCCATTTTTGAATAGGCAGAAAATATTGTAAAAGTGTGAAAAGACATGTCTGAAAATGACGAAATGATCATTATCTGACTCATCACCTGCTATTTGGACAGTAGACACCATCACTGGGAAGTAAGTGTGTGTGTGTGTGTGTGTGTGTGCGTGTGTGTGTGTGTGTGTGTGTGTGTGTGTGTGTGTGTGTGTGTGTGTGTGTACATGCTCGTGCACATTTTACGAGTGAATGATAAGCAGAGTATGTTTGGTCAGTTCCTTAACCTTGAACAGTTACAGCAAAACATGAATCATAGATTCGATGATTTGATTCAAGGAATGAAACCGAATTCGTAATCCAACAATTTTAATAATCGATTCGAGTCAATTAATCGCCTCATCGTTTGAGACTCTAGATACGAGCATGTTGTTTTATGCCTCGCGTCCCGTATTGGAGTCGGGCTGTGAAGTCAGAGCATTTCCTCACCTCCCCCCCGAAAGAACAGCAGACTCTGTTCACAGGGATAAATCTAGGTGGGACGACTCCCAGGTCGACCCTGGAGGAGCGGCTCTAAAGTACCAGCGAGATAAAGAGAGAAACGGTGGCTGTAAAAGAAGAATGGAAGGCTGGGTCTTGTAACGTATATACGATGTTGCATGTGGGTCTGACCTCTGACCAGCGTTATCCCATCTTCCTCCTTTCTTCTGCTGTATTGTGCTAATTCTGCAGTGTAACCTTGGGTGTGTTTCAAGCAGCAGAGGCTCCATTAGTATTCCGCCTGTGTGTGCTGCAGTAATGTCTGCCACAGCCCATTTCCCTGTAGAGAGGACACACATCACCATCAACCTGTGTGCTGCGTCTTTGTTCATATATGTGTTTCCTTTCATTATTCCTCATTATCTTTTCCTGCCGATATTGTCACTGGGGCAGTTGTTGTGTTTTTCAAAGACTAATTGTGTGGGATTTATGTCAGAATGTGATTATAAAAGTTGTATTCTTTTTATTCGTGTATTATTTATTGTGCATCATCAATGCAACACGCTTGCGTAGCAGGGGTGTCGAGCTTATTCTAGTTCATGGGCCACATGGCGTCCAATTTAACCTTAAAGGTACAGTGTGTAAAATTTGGTGACATCTAGTGGTGAAGTTGGATGTTGTATCCATCACCCCTCTGAGCATGCAGGAGAACTTGTGGTAGACTTCTGTTGTCATTAAAACTCAAAAGATATTTTGTATGTCCACTCCGGGCTACTGTAAAAACATGGCGGCCCCCGTAGAGAGGACCCGCTCCTCATGTAAATATACAGAGTCGAGTCAAATTTGTCCAGTTTGTCCATTTAGAAACAGTAATGGTGGAAGGAGGAGGCAAATCTTACATTTTAACATCTAACATCAGCCAGAGCCTGAAAATCATCTGCTCTTCTGTTCTATTCTTAATCAACACTGCTAAATAATAAATGCTAACTGTTTGAATACCACTCTGTCACAAATGGAATTTCTACAACATGCTCAATTTCAGAGGCGCAGCACAGAAGCTAAGAGACACTGCGATTCCAAACAGCCTCAGGTAGAATTTCCTGAAAACCAAAGAACTGATGAGTCGACCTTTGTTTCACTGCTGCATCGACATTAAAACCAGTTCAAGAGGAAATTAAGTCCAATCAGCAGATTATTTTTAGAACAGATAATAAAGAGTGCGGAATGGAACCAAAGGATTGGCATTGTACTCACATAGTGAGTTAATGTGCGTCATCTCTCACGCATTGTGTGCTGCTGCTTTATTCACATCTGTAAATATTTATTCGGAGATAGATTTAAACTGTGCAGTCCTGATTGTGTTGCATACCGCTAATGTATTTGCAGACACTTGATGCAGGATTCCAGATGGCTCAGTGGGTATTTATCGCAGTTTCCTCATGAAATTGAAATTGCAGTAATAAAATCTGATGTAGTTTGAAGGTGTCACTCCCAGAATTGGGTCTATTTCAATTCACAGACAGCTGTATAAGTGATTCATGCGTGAGTTTCCCCATCCTCCTCTGTCCAGTGTGTGTTTGTCAGCTTTGTCATCTCCTGTTAAATGAACCGATTTCCAGACACTTCAAACTGTCTATTTCTGTGACATCCAATACGGTTTAAATCCCTGCACTTTGATTTGAAAATGATCCACCTGCTGTCAGAAGGCAGAGGATGTTGAAGGGGTGCTATGTACCAATCATCCATCTGTCCAGTGTGTATATAGCAAATGCACCTGCGTGGTGTTGGGTAACTCTCCGTGAGGAATCTTGAGTTCAGGCCTTTTTAGAAGATAAGTGTCATTTTCGACATTTAAACACGTGTGTTATCAATCATATGTTGTTTGGTTGGTTGATTGGATTGTTGGTTGGTTGGGTGGCGGGTTGTCTGGATGGATAGATAAACTGATGAATGATTGTTGGACGGTTGATTGATTGATTGTCTTGTTGGATGGCTGGTTGATTGGACGGTTGAGTCGATAGATGAATAGATGGATAGATGGGTGAATGTTTGTTTGATGGGATGGTTGGTTGATTGGATGGTTGGATGGATAGATAGATGGGTGAATGGTTGTTTGATTGGGTGGTTGGTTCATTGTCTTGTTGGATGGTTGGTTGGTTGTTGGATGGTTGGTTGGTTGATTGAATGGTTGGTTGTCTGGATGGATGGATAGATCTATAGATAGACAGATCACTGGACAGATAGATGGATGGATAGATTGATGGATAGATAGATGGGTGGATGGTTGTTTGATTGGATGGTTGGTTGGTCGATTGTCTCGTTTGATGGTTGGATGGACAGATGGTTGGTTGATTAGATGGCTGGTTCTCTGGATGGATAGATAGAGAGAGGGAGAGGGAGAGAGAGAGAGAGAGAGAGAGAGAATAAAAGTAATAAAGTCCAGTAGCTGACACAGTCATTTAATTCAAGTAAAAAGTGACACAGGGAACTAATGCATGTTGTTTTCCTTTTTTTGCTGCTGGGTCCAACATGCAAATGTTTAAGAAGCAGAATTAGTCAAACTGAATTTGCATAGTTCACCTCCTCTAAGGTCAGAGAAGTTAATTGCTGTGCACTCTAATAAGAGAGTGTACTTAATATTATTCTTTTGGCTCCAGCACTGTGTTACTGTCATTAGTTAAAATGTAAAACTGCACCCCTGTGTATATAGTTCCACTCCACACACTTAAGTGGATAAAGTAAGAGGTACAAAATCCAGGCAGTCAAAGTGTGCTAGCAGATTAGATCTTGTTCGACTCAGACTCATAGATACATCCAACCTTTCTGGTTGTAAGTGTTAAAAGCTACTGATGGTCAAATCAAATGAGGCCGAAGTCAATGAGCTTATTTTTTTTTTTTACAGATATGATGATGTAGAGAGTGAAAGAGAGAAGGATACGTGAGGACAGAAAGAAAATGTTTTGACCTTTGTTCATCCGTGTGTCACTGATAGTTAAATGCTGTCATTCTTTGCTCTATGCCTGACACTGCTCAGCATTAACAACGAGATGAGACCACACACCCACACTTGTGTTGGTGTGAAGCAAAGAGCTGTTGCAGCATCGTTCCACCATGCAAATATTTTCTTTCCAGTGGCAGCAGCATGTTATATATCATTATTATTATCAACATTATATATCATCATTATTAATGCTATATACTTACACACAAGGCCCCTCACTGCAGCAAACAGCCATCGTTTTTCATTTCATTACCAGTGAAATGATGATTCGAATTTAAAAAGAGAAAAATGTATCCTTATGAAAATGATACCGGTCCTCGTTCACTTTGTCACAACTCTATTCATTCATTTATTTTTTCACTCATTATTTACGTAACTGATTTTCAGCATATGTGTAAATTGTAGTAAAAGTATCTTCGATTTGCAGAAATTAAATTCTAATAATTCCAATAATGTGTTATGAGCATGTGATCATCTACATGTCCAAATTCTTCTTTCCCTCACTCTGGGCCGAGCCCTATGTATTTATATCAGGACCTTTCTCTATGGAGGGGGCCATGTTGCCCCACCTGGTATTTTCAGTAGCTTTGAATGGACACATTTAACACCAACAATGTTTTAAAGGAAACGTTTCCTAAATGCCTGGAAGGGGAGGGGGAGGTGAAGGGTGTGTTCAACCACCAGATATCAGAAAATCCTGCACACTGCATCTGTTGGAGCTATTCTCTACTTATACATGTTTATAATTCAAAGATATTGTTTTCTTTTCTGTTTGCTTTTTAAGTCAAGTTAATGTGTTATTTATCATGTTCTTTGATGCAGTAATCTTATTTTGGTTGACTGAGTATCACTTTACCTTAATTGCACGGGGCCACCTGGGATCACTGAGCCAATATAGGTGAGTAGGCGTATACAGAACAGGAGGCGCCAGAGATGGCAAAAGTCTTTTTTATTTTTATTTTTTTACCAGGGTGAGAGAGAAGGAGAAAATAGTGATGGAAAAGACAATAAAAGATAAGGAGCGAAAAAGATTGTTTAGCCTGGAACTTGGATTTCTTTATCCCCGCGTACGATAGAAAACCTTCGGAGCTCCAGTGGTTATTTGATCTAATTAATTTAGATTTGTTTTATTCTTCATCAGTTTATTTAATCTAGACAATTTACTTTAAGACAAATCGCCATCACAGTACCTTTATGTCACGTTCTAACACTTATCCAGAGTTCTGGGTGTCAGGGTATTTCTACTAGTACGCATGGGGCCTTTTTTCAGGGTATCGGTGACACTGCAGTAAGGTTCAGATCCCCCAAGTGGGATTTGAACTGGTGACCTTTGCTTCTAAAGGCGACTGCTCTAACCACTGAGCCACTGCCTTCCCTGCACTACCTCTATATGTTTCTTAAGCAAATTCAATGAACATTCACGCTAAATTACCACATTAGAAATTCATTAGTTTCCCTTGTCATCACATTTGTTCTGCATTGTAAATCAGCGCAGTGAGTAGGACTGAGGATATCGAGCCATAAATCTATATTATAGACATTTGCTTTTTTCTAGATCCACCGTAATTCCAGCCTGATTACCATGATTCACTTTAGGATATACATTTTCTCTCCGCTCTCTTCAGCCGCCCACACAGCCGGTGGCTCCGTCAATTAACCTCAATTATTAATATCAATGCCTCAGTCTCCCACCAGGTGACATTCCGTCTCATTTTTCCAAACAGCTGTTAATGCTCATAGCCACATGGTTTTAAAAAAGGAACAAATAAATTTAATAATATGGCGGCTGAGGGCGTTGAACAATCAGAGGTGAAACCGATGGTCTTTGTCTCGACTAAGGTGGAGGTGGGAACAGTGAGGCCTCCGACAGCGATGGTGCGTCCCTCGTGTGAGATTCTACAGAGTGGATGTGATCTGGACGAGGCCTGTTCCCTCCCGGCCCTCTGATCACCTCTGCTATCTTTCCTGGAAGGAGAAAACGCACACTACACTTCGTATCGATTTCCTAAGTGGGATCACATCTGAGGCTTAGACACAACGTTTGAGGGCGAATCAATTGTATCGATATGGTCAGATTTCTCCAGTTCCTCTGCCAGATGGATTTAATGTGTTTTTAGTGTATCACACAGAGAAAATCTCACACTCAGCAGCAGTTTGTTTAGATACATTTGCCAGGACTCTTCTCTGACTGGAGTATTTTTGTTACAAGCTCTTTGAAAGCTTCATTTGTTGTCTCCATTTTCATTCACTTGAAGCTGGTGCACGATAAATAGTTGATGAATGAATCAAGATTTATTAAGATTTTAGGAATCAAGTCAGTCTCTTCACTGTGTGTGTGTGTGTGTGTGTGTGTGTGTGTGTGTGTGTGTGTGCGTGCACCACCGTGACCATTTTGAACCGAGAACCTGTGGAATGAGGACACGCCCTGAAAGTGAAAATGTGTTTTGCTGTTCCTTGCTCTATGGACGTTGACATTCATTTATGTGTGTGTGTGTGTGTGTGTGTCTGTGTGTTTGTATTTGTATGTGTGGACTTGAATACTTAGACCATGAATGTCAGACTCATTTTACTGCCCAGTTTGATCTTGCATGATTATGTGGGCCTGATTTGTAAAATCATAGCTTAATTACCTATAACTACTATAACTACTCCAATTTGTTTCCTTGGTTGTAGTGAAATTAAATACCCTGTAACAGGCCAGTTTTGCCCCACAGACCGGATGTTTGACACCCTGAACTAGACTGCGCAGAGGCAAAATATGAGCATGGACAATAAATCTATTGTAATTGATCACATGTATCTGAAAGACAGTGGATCTGTTTACATGAACACAACTAATAAGAATACAAATGTGATTGTTGGCAAGTGTACGCAGGCACCTGTCATTCATGAGGCTTCATCTGCTCAGACCAAGGAAATGGAGACGCAAGTATTTCAATCAATCAATCAACCAATCAATCACTCACTTTGTATTTATGTAGCCCACATCCACAAATAACCATTCATGTGATGGATCCACTCCCGGGATGGAGGGACGTGCAAAGATGTGGCATTGAATAGGTAACAATGACGGAAGACCTCTCAGTCTGTTTGAGGTCAAAGGTCACAATTCCCTGCCATGATCCAGGATCACTGCCAGTTCAGTTACAGTCACAGGATCCGCCCCCACAGACCATCAGCCCCTTCAGTTTCTACATGTGCACATGGAAACGCAAAAGCCAGATCATACTTACAATTGTCCAAAAATCAGATCTGATCCAGATTGGCCGACATGGTAAGAAATTCCAATTTGAATGGAATATTTGGTCGACACATAGAAATCCGAATCAATGTCCATGTACTTTGTAGTGAAAGTATCTGCACATCTGTTTCTCCGAGTCATAATCAGATCACATGTCGAAAGTTTTGCACATTGACACTTAAATAATGAGGTTTTGAATGTTTTGCTGTAATGACTCCAGCTGACAGAGACACAGTATATCTCCACAGAAGTTATATACTTAGTTTGCAGAGTGGGAAGCAAACTTTGCTCGCCTTTAGAGTGACCTGCATTTTCTGCATCTGTTATTCAGGAAATGTGATCTGATCTTCAACTTTGCAAAAGTTCAGATAGTCACACTGTTATGGGTTTGTATTGTCCAAAGCATTTAGATATTCATGTTATTGGTGGAAAATGCCTCATTAATTAGTCAAGCAACTGTCTGTTTACAGAAGCCACAGACAGTCTGTGAGAGAGTTGAACAGAGTATCTGGTTGATAACGTGGGCGTGCGACAATCAAAGAAATCATTCAGCATTATCTCTCACTTTCTCGGTGTATCGCTGATATTCATTCGCTATTGGGTTTTTGTAATTACAATAAACAGAGCGATGGAAGCAGCACACCTCCACCGGCCTCCCTCATAGCTGCGCATACATATTTATGAGGACATTTGAATAATGTGATTTTTGTCACAACAGAATGTGATTCGGAGCAGGGAGGTGAGGGGAGTCAACGAGCGGAGGAGGAGGAGGAAGTTACATCTGGATCTTCTGTGGACAATGTGTGTGAGGAGGATGATTGATATAGAAGACAGATTTGATGAGTTTAGTTTCCATGGTAACGCACGTAGTTTGAAACTGAGCAGAACACACACTTTTTCTGAGTGCTGTTAGTCATTCAAGCCCATTGTCAGGAAATAAATAGATTTGATTGTATTTCATGGAATTCTGTTTTTTACAAATCACTGCAAATGACTCTTAAAGTGATGATAGATAAAGGACGCTTCCCATCCGCCATCTATTCCTCTACTTTCAATGAGTTTCTCTCTCCACTGGTTTCAATGTCAAAGGCCCTTAACAATGACAGTGTGTTAAAGGTGCAGTGTGTACGATTTTGTCACTTCTATATATAGAAATATAATAAGAAAACAATTATATAGGCGTGTTTTCAAATGTAGAATCACCCAAATGTATGACTTGTTTTTTTACATAACCCTGAAATTAGCCCAAAAATGTATATTTACACCAGGAGTGGGACCACCCTATGGGGGCCGCTATGTTTTTTTTTTACAATAGCCCAGAGTGGACCTTTTAAACATCTTTGGAGCTTTAATGACAACTGAAGTCGACCATAGGTTCTCCTGCATGTTCAGAAGGGCGAGGGTGAGGTGATGGTTACTCCATGCAACTTCACCTCTAGATGTCACCAAATCTTACACACATTTACACTTACCCCACCCTTAAAATGATCATTGATAAAGATTCCCATCTGCTATCTATTCCTCTACTTTCAATGAGTCACTGTGTCTCTCTCCGTCAGTTTGCATGTAAGAGGCCCCGAAACAATGACAGTGTGTTAAGTGTTATGCTGATATGAGTGTGCTGTCGTGAAGTTGATACAGACAGTATATATTTTTTAGCCTCTGTGTTTCATTCGAAAGCAGATGGTGAGAAACGGTGTCACCACACTCGGCTTTAACTGTGACGAAACACAAGGGAGTGATGACGCTCTCTATATGTAAGACACGGTGCAGCCAGGACACTTTGAACACTGTCAACGCCTCAATAACAAAGTATGTATGTCGAGAGACACTGTCCAACTCTACCATGCAGCTCCATTTTCATCGCAAATTCAACTTTCATCGTGAATTATCGCAAGGTATCAGCGAAAAGCCCACTCTGTTAAATGAAGGGTCAAACGCACTTATCTCCGTTATGCTTTCTAAAGAGTCTCCTCAAACCTTATCATCTATATAAACTACCAGCCAGATTTCACTGCCATTCCCATTCCACAAATTGAAAATTGAAAAATAGATATTGGGCCGACCTTCTATATAGGACATGCTTACCTTATTGTTATTATTGATTATGAGGCATATGCTTGCCACTTGAGATCAAATTAAAATGCATATGGCCTCTGAATTCAAATGAGTTTGACGCCCACTGCTTTAATACGATTGAGAGAATGAGTCAACCACACTTAAAGGTGCAGCGTGTAAGATTTCAGTCATTTTGTCATGTTTTTATTATTGTATATTTACATGAGGAGCGGGTCCTCTACGGGAGCCGCCATTTTTTAACAGTAGCCCAGAGTGGACAGACACCTAAAGTCTACCATAGGTTCTCATGTATGCTAGGAATGAGGGGTGAGGTGATGGATACAACATGCAACTTCACCACTAGATGTCACCAAATCTTACAAATTGCACCTTTAATCAAATATTAGATTTGGAAATATACTAGGTTGAATAATAAATCTTTACTATTCTTTCCTCCATATATGTATATATTTACTAGGGGTGTAAGGATACACTAATGTCACGATACGGTACGATACACGATGTGGACGTCACGATAACTATATGACGCGATACAATAGCAATATTTTTTTTAAAGGGACAGTGTGTGATTTTTAGCGACATCTATATATATATGTGTGTATATGTGTGTGTATATATATATATGTATGTGTGTGTGTATGTGTATGTGCATATTTATTGAAACTACAGCAGAAAAGAAAGGCTTCTCAATTTTTTGGCAGAATGCAGTGGCTTTCTCTCCCTCTGTGTGT
>JAFBJT010106022.1:0-15763 GCA_016785325.1 Chascanopsetta lugubris | reverse complement strand
GTGTGTGTGTGTGTGTGTGTGTGTGTGCGCGTGTGTGTGCGCTCATTCTAGTGCTGTCTGTGTGTTGCTGCTCTTCTCCTGCTGCCATAGAAACGCTGTAGTGGCTTGACTGCTGCTGCTGCTGCCCTGTTGCCTCATTTCCTGCTCTCTTTTCTTTCCTCAGTGACTCAGATCTAGGCCCCTGTTTCCCTAACCTCAACACATAATATGCCCCCCCCCCCCTACAGGCTGCGGGCAGCATTGCAGCAGCCTGGTTTTAGATGAGGGTGAATCCCAGTAGATAGATTCTCAAAAAGGAAACTGCTTGGTTCTGATTGTAAAGGCTGAATAGAGGGGATTTGTGCTGGTTTAGTAGAGCAACAAAACGGTTTGTGTTAGCTGCAGCTATAGTCTGCTTAAAGGGAGAATATACTCTGCCACGAACGTGACTGAAAGTCAGTGCTTTTCTCTCTTAACCACACCACCGCTACAGACTTTTCGTGTCTCGTAGTTTAATAGCCGTGTCTTTATTGTTTTGGCACAAGGTGTATGGATCTACCAGATGCAAAAGATATTCCAAGCCTCTGCACAAGGTGTCACTGTGTCTCATGGAGCTGAGAAGTGAATACTTGTCACTTAAAACAATGTGAAAAAAAAGTAAATCTGTGCATCAGATGGATCTGTGCCCTACTGTGAGCATGCTGCATGCACAGTTTTATACAGTCAAATCACTTGGCTTGAAAAGAGGTCGGCCTTCATATGGACAGAACTGCCTGTTCCCTGTTGGCCAACCAATTAACTAATTAAGCAATTCTACATGTTGTGTTTGGCTGAATCAGACTGGTTCATCTAACAAACCACAGGCAGATTTATGCCAATTGGGTATTTCAACATGCTGGGTTGTCTTCATCAGGAGCATGATTTCAAACACGCATCATTGGCCTGACTCATTAGGAGAATTGGATCTAATCTTTGCTTTCATGCATTTTGAAATACCCCCTGACTTTTCAACAAGACAGTGATATGCTATCTTTTACTCAATATATGCACTGATGTTAAATGTTTTGAAGTATTCTGGGGGAAAAAGGATGAAGAACACTGATGCCGATGATTTTAATCCTATGCACCTGAATTTTATTCTACCTTGATGTCAAATATTGTTGAGAAGGACTCTGTGATTGGACGAGCTGACTCATCTCTTTCAAACCAAAAGTTGCTCTTGATTGTAAGCACCAGAATTCTTTGAAATTTTTGCCCAGCCCTACTTGCTGAAGTGCCACTCCAAACTGCTTACTTTTTGTGGTTTTAACTGTTTCTTTTTGTATTTGGCCGATACCAATGGGCAGGCCAAGGAGCTGCCCACCTACAAGGACAACGACTTCATCAATGATGGCCAGAAGATCCACATCAATGACGAGAACAAGAAAATGTTCCTGGAGAAGCTCAGGAAAGACGTGGAGGTACGCGTCAGCAGAAAGCTTTGGGTTTTTTTTCCCTCTTACACGGGTTGACTAGCATTTTGAAAATCTCCCCCTCCTTGTTCATCCTCCAGTTCCTGGCGCAGCTGAAGCTCATGGACTACAGCCTGCTGGTGGGGATCCATGACGTAGAGCGATCAGAGCAGGAGGAGGTGGAGAGCGAGGACAACGAGGCCGAAGACGATGGGGAGAGCGACGGAGGGGGTATTGGGACGCCCCCTGACAGCCCCAGCAACACGCTGGACAGCACCAAGCCTCTGTCCCCCGGGGAGTTCGATCCCACCATCGACGTGTATGCCATCAAAAGCAACGAGAGTGAGTAGCCCCAGTGCATTTGCAGGTTTAGAACCTAATGTAAAAGGTGTAGAATGCAGAGTATTGTTCACTCCCCGACTGAAAGTTGTGTCTGTCCTCTAGTTATCTCGTTATCAGACCAGGTATTTTCTCCCTGGAGAAGCTGAGGATGTAGATTTCTTTTAAGGTGCATTGGTTTCAAACTGCAGGTGCTCCAAGGAAGGAGGTTTACTTCATGGCTGTCATAGACATCCTGCAGCATTATGATGCCAAGAAGAAAGCTGCCCATGCCGCCAAGACTGTCAAACACGGGGTGTGTAGCTGCACATCTTCGCAATTTGATTACATCTTCTATCGGCTAAATGTTGATACACAATGTCAATGTCATTCATCTCCCTCTGCAGGCGGGAGCTGAGATCTCCACGGTGAACCCGGAGCAGTACTCAAAGAGGTTTTACGATTTCATCACCACTATCCTGTCATAGCCTCCAGGAGCCACCGGGGGGCACAGAGGCACGTGGGGGGTGGGGTGGTTTGAAGTGAGGTGAAAGTGGGGAGCTGGGCAGAGGAAGAAAAGTGACAGAGAGAGGAAAATTAAAGCGACCATCGAGAGGCTTGAATTAACAAGGTGCTGCGATGGCCTTGTCTCGCTCTCCCTCACTCGTCTTCCTCCTCTTCCCACTTTGCTCCTCATCTTCAGTGGGGTGCTTCGCTCTGCAGCTAAAAAAAAAATCATTCGTTTACATTTAACCTCTTCCTCTGTTGAGTTTTGTTCATGTGTTACTTTGGATGACAAGGGTGTTAAAAGCAAGTGTTCAAGTCATTACGTTTATTTTTTAAATAATCTTGTTTTCGTCTGTGGTTGTTTATGTGGGAATATGGCTTTTTTTTTATTGCCTCTAACATAACATCCAGCACCCTGCATATATTTGTTTTTTATTGTGTTGACGTTTGTATTCATTGTTTCCTTTATGATGTCCAGGTGGGGAGGTCAGGGAGGGGATGAAATTCCACAGAATGCAGAGATCCTATTTTGACATAAGGTTCCTCATGCAGAGAGAAAGCTGCGGTGGGAAGTGTGGGACGTTTGGAGTGAGCCTCGCCTAATGCAATCGCTTTATTTCAGGAAGTAGGAAGTAGGAAGCAGTCTTCCACTAGGCCAACAGCCTGACCCTCACCCAAATGCTGCCCAAGTTCTCAGCAAAACAAATCTTCCCGTTTTTGGTTCCTCTTCCATCTCCTGCCCATTAAAACGCCTCCCCCTGCACGCGTATGTAAAAGTAACGAATCGAGCGTCTGGGTCACCCTCTCGCCACACACACAATCCGACCCCTCTCATTGGCTGAGACGAATTCGCTCGATGCAATAAATTACATGTTGTCTAGTTGCGCCTCAGCGTCACTCGGTGTTTAGTCCCTTTTGTTGTGATGTACAGTGGTTGAGGACGACTGAGGCGAAGATGTTTATCGGTGTCATTCACTCTGAATATTTTGGGCATTGTTTGTGTTTCTGTTCCGGCGACAACCCAGATCTTTTGTCGTTTGATTTTTTTTTTAGTTTTTAGTTTTTTAGAATGAGTTGCTCCTGGTTCTGTCCTCTCACAGGAAACATCAGCAGCCCTAAACTCTCTGTTGCCATCAGCACCTTATGAGTAAGATGTATTTACAAACTTGCACTTTTATGTTGTTAAAGGTTTTGAGCTCTTGTTCTGTTCATGCGCTGCAACAAAAAGGAGAAGGGAGCTGCTTTTAGATGTGAACTCTGGAGGACATCCACACAATCAGGGTCAGATTCTCAGCTCAGATGCAACTCAAGAAATATTCCTCTTCCTCCGTCTGTGACGCATTAAGTCTGATTTATGGTTGCGACACCGTACCCCTGCACAACCATCTAATGCTGCCACATCTATTTATGCAATCCACCATTTGTCCTCAGGATCTCTTCATCGCTGCGTCGAATCTCTTCCATTTCAACCTTGAATCCCCATGACAGTGGGAACAGGTCTGAAATCACGATAAATGTAAAAAATCTACCTTTACTCAAGAAACTGCAACAGAGACTATGAGGCAGCTGAATATGCATGGGATGAAAAGTGATTCCTTCCATTTGAACCAATTAGAGCCACTGCATTACATTTCTTTGAAGGCACATTCAGGACTCTTCTTACCTTGCAAAGCTACACAGAGACATTGCCGTAGGAATGACATGCAACCGTAAATCAGGTTTAAGAAACCTAATCCACATCCCCACGAACTTGTGGGATATCATCTGGAATTCAGCGTCTGAAAGCAGCTTCACAACTGAAAGGCTGAAACCTGATCTCAAATCCTGTCTCCTCCAACGGGTACAAAGTCACAGGGATAGTTTGGGAAGAACTCGAGGTGGAAATCGATGCATCCTGTTTGTGAACAGATCTGTGGTCTGTGGTGACGTAGTTGCAGAATTTGGGAGCAGGCGACGGCTTGATCGCTCGTTCATTCAGGGCAAACTGAATACAGTTTACCTCCATCATCGTCCCCGCACACACCCAGTGATGGCAAGCAGTGTTAGTGTGTTTGTGTGTTAGTGTGCGTCAGTGTTCAGAACAGGAGGGATAAAGGAACAAGGGAGGTGAGGAGGAGTAGCTGCAGATGTTGAGTTACATTCCATCATTAACAGTGACAGCGTTACTCTCCTCTAACCTCAGCTGCGTCTGTTACTCATCGTTGTCTGTTAGTGTTCGTATGCTTGTGTTTTTTAAAAGGTGGTTTTTCTGTTTGAATTTGCCAGTTCTGAATTGATGTGGTGATAATTGTTTTGTTTCAGTTTGAGGTTGTTGTTGTTTTTGTTTTTGTATATTTTGCACAAGAGGAAAGGAACCAAATGTTACGAATCTGATCCCGATTAGTTGATACGGTCTTAACAAGGGAAATGCAATATACTTGTGAGTGTAAGTTGAGAAAAGGTGTTGTGCGCGTGACGTTGTGTATCACCTCTCGATAACCAACTAAAACAAGTTAATGTCGTCCTCATCGACTTATTCTCACCCATGCGGAAAGCTTCCATTGCAATATGTTTGCTTAGATATCATAGAATATATTCACATTTATATTTTTACATTGGATTTTACTCATGAAATATAGTTGTATTTAAAAGACAAAAAGAGGAGCCAATGATGGCGTGAATGATGGCGCTGTGGTAAATGAAGAATGATAGTGCTTGAATTTGTACAGTGCTTCATGTTGATGAACTTAAAACAAAAACAAACAAAAAAAATTGCATGTCACAGGACTACGTTTCCTTTCTCCTCTCGTCCGTGTCGTCAGGTTCTTCTTGTGCGTCTCCTCCGCGTTGTAGTCGCATTCGTGAGCCGTGTTCAGCATAAAGAAAACAGTCCCTTACCATGCTTTAAATTAACTGTTTTTCATTGTATACACTGTGCAAGATGTGTGCCTTTATACTCCGAAATTATTTAATTTTATATTTTGTAATCTTTTTTTAAAACAAAAAGGTAAAAGGTTATTTTAATAATAGGGTGTTTTACTTTTGATGTTATTTCCCGCTTTTATTTACAACCGTCCTGCCCCCTCTGTTTTGTGTGTTTCCATTTTGCTCAGATGAACAAAAACATTTTGGCGATTGTGTTTTAACCCATAAAACATGAATCGATGACTGATGTGTTTCCACTCACCCACTCGCGCTCATTCTCCTGTGCGTACAGACGTTTGCCCACCTTTCTCTGTTCACGCTGCCTGTGTGAAGTACGTTCGTGTGGTGTGTGTGTGTGTGTGTGTGTGTGTGGAAGTGCGTTGTGGTGAACTTGATTGTGTTTTGCTTCTTCCCTGCGAACCTCGGATGCAAAGCTCCATTTCAGGAATGTGATCATTTCACTTTGCTTTCGATGTACAGATGCCAGTCACCTTCTCAGGCGTTATCTGTTCGTGCGTCAGTGGTTAGTCGATGTTTCTGTGTTCCATCGCTCTGATGTTTTCATGACGTACGTATATATACTGTAGATCTTGTCATAAAGGAAAAACAGGGAACGAGGGAGCACAATCTGTTTGGCCCTGGAGGCTTCTCATAGGCAAACATCAGCAAATGTCAAAAACAGAGCAGTGCATGCTGGGGATGTTTGTTTTTTTCTTATTTTTTAATAATTCTAAATTTCATACAACAAAGACAAAGCCAGACTTTAACAGATGCAAATGAAACATGACGATAATCCACATGTCCTGCTGCTCTTCATGGAAGTAAACAAACCCTCACTAGTCATTATGAATTCGGAGCCAGTCGACCTGCTGCCGACATGAATCGCCAAAAACAGACAAAAGGCATCTTTCAGAAATTACAACTACCCCACATGAGCTCGAACAACATTGTGTTGCTTGTGAAACATGTTTTCTTTTCTAAGTTAGAAACGGCGAGTTATTCATCACTCACATGTCCAAAGTTGTTCTCTGTCGAGAGTAAAGGGAAATGTAGAAAATAACAATAAATGACCGGAGGTCAAGCACGATCTGCAGAGTGGGGAAGTTGTCCTTTTTGGCTTCAAATGTTTAATTTGAAAAAGAAAAAGAAAGTTAATGGAAGATTAAAAAATCATCAGATGGACACGCAACATGCCAGGAAACGTCCTCCTGCAGAAAGTGCTTTGACCTCACCACAGCCCTGAGGACTTATAGACTCAGCAGCTGAAGGACTTAAGCATTGGTGTGTGCATGTGTGTGCGTGTGTGTGCGTGTGTGTGTGTGTGTGTGTGTGTGTTGATCGGTGTCTGACAATGGTTGGTGAGAGTTCCCTCTCAGTGGCAGAAAGGCCAAAATGATGTATGTTTAAATGTTTTCACATTTACTGATGATGATGATGATACACTCCATTCCACAAGCCTTCACTCAAACCAATTAAAGCACTTGTTCTGCTTAACTCAAACTGCATCTCTCATGCCTCCTCCTTTACACCTCTGTATTTGTTAAATTGGGAGAAATACATGGTTTGCATTGCATTGTCGGGTTCGTGGCTTTGTTTCTATTCTGTATTTGAAATGTTGCTTTTATAGTGGGATTGTGCGACAGAGAAAGACAGAAATATCACTAAGAATATCAATATTTTCATGTAGCTCAGCATTTTGAGACAACGGTGCATTTCTGCTCAGAGCTGAGCTGCAGTGCAGTGTCTCATCCACCAGGGGGCAGTGTGATCCATGCAAACTGCAGCAGAGAATTGGATGGCTTACGTGATGACAGGTGAGATTTGACTTTCCCTCTTCTCTGAATCACATGAAATGTGTTTCCTATTAATATACACTTATACGCTCTGTCACTATACATTGAGGCTTTATATGAAAGGACTGAATCACAGTAAAGGGCCATTGCAAAAATTGAGGTTGTATGATCAATATGTTCATGAAGCTGGCCTTCAACAAAGTTGCAGGTAAAACTCTAGTGTCTTTGGCCCTAGTCTACCAAAGCATCTTTAAGCAACACAACATACACTCGCCCCCCGACCCCCTACAGGGTTGCGTCTGTCACTACACCTGACCTTTGACCTCTCTGTAGCAGACACAGATTAGTCCTTGCGAAAACCCCAGGAAATGTCACAGTGATCAATCAGGATTTCTCTGCTCGTCTGTTTAATTTATATTTCATTGTAAAGATATTTACTTTCCCTGCATGTGAAGGCGTCTTTGTGTTGTTGTTTTGTTGAAGTGGTCATTCAGGCGGGCTGGTAGTGATCTAACCTCTCCAACAAGATTTCCGAGTAGCCAGGGGTGTAGTACCTGGAAACACCAACGCACACGGTCAACACCTCGTACTTTGAGCCCATTCTTTAATTTGATTTACATTTTTCAAATGTTTAGAAACGTCACTAAAAGAGGGTTGTGTTGTGTGCGTGAGAGAGTGTGTACCTGACTATCTCCTCAGGGAAGCAGCTGTTGATGGCGAGGATGTAGCCCTGCAGAGGAGACCCCGGCTCGGCATCGATCTCCTGCACCTTCTTCAGACCTCCGCTGGTCACGAACAAACGTCGGGCCTTACTGTCATGAGGCAGCACCTTGGACAGGAGGGAAGACAAGCGTCTAAATCAAACACACACTCATGGCCTCCCGTCATGAGTCATCAAATGTTCTCTCATCTTCTGTCTGGATCAAAAATCCAGATTTGTTTTGTGTCTCGGGTCAGGGTCAGGGTCATGGTCGCACCTTGCTGAACTGGCACATGACGTGTTTGAGGATGTTGCTGGGAGCGTCGTAGAGCAGCGGCTCCAGAGCTGGTATGTGGGTGCATTTCTGCAGAATGCTCTTCAAAGCCTTTTTACTCTGAAAAGGACACAAGGAGAGAAGTCATGACACAGCATGGATGTGTTTATCCTCCGGACACACAGTCCCTTACCCTAAATGTAAATAAATGTCGACGACGTGTCTCAGTTTGTACGAGTCCGTCTCAGGTGTCAGTCATAATGGTTCCGCCCCTTACACATGCCATCAAATCCCTTCTTAAAGGCACAGTGCGCAAGATTTAAGTGAATTAACTTTTGTTTTCGTCGCGTATGAATGAGCCCGTTTATATTCTGCCTGGTTATTCTCTCTACAGAGTGTTTAAATATAGCGGCAGGATACCAGAGGTTTCCCCCACATGCTTGGCAGTGGTGGGCTGAGGTGTGTGGTCATTCAGCCGCAACGTGCAACTTCACCACTAGATGTCACTCGTGACAAAATTCACCCTGCAGATCGTACTTTGACCTGCAGGTCCTCCGAGCTCCTGGCGTCCATGTAGTGCTGCAGCAGTCTGGGCAGCAGCTCCGTCACGGCCACCTCCTTGGCGTGCTCGGGCGAGTGGTGCCCGATCTGACCGATGGACCAGACCGTGGCCGCCTTGATGTGCTGCTCCGACTCCTCGGAGAGACACAGCGCCAGCTGGGGCAAACCCTGCGAGACAGGAGGAGTGGGGTCACTTCCTGCATGACCTGGATACTGGACTGTGGATGTTCAGGTTTCCTGCAGCTTTGGGTAAATGACATTTTAGACTTTTCTTATTTCATGTCAGTCAGACTCCAATTGAAAACTCATTTCATCGATGTCGGCCATCTTATCGGAGCCGCATGCATTTTCTGATTCAGGGAACTTTTGCTGGAATAGGTCTCATTCCTTCATCTTACGTCTAAGAAATTACAAAAGGAGATGGTGTGGGGCGGTAGAACATATGCTTTGAAACCAATGAGGTTATAGGGTCAATTCCCAGTGTCTCCATCAACCCTGGGATGAATGAAATTAAGAGTATTACAATGTCACTTCAGGCCTTGATTCAAATGTAAGGCTTTTTGAGGCTCTGCGGGAGTCCTGGATATAGTGTTTGTATTCGCTGCGACATGGAGGGGGATGAAGCCAACGCGCACTCACCTTGGACAGGATGACGGCCATGGCGAGGTGTTCACAGTGGGCCGCCACGTATCCCAGCATCATGATGCCGGGCAGCCGCAGGTGTCCGTGGGAACTGCCCAGGTAATCGATGACTTCTGACAATGCACCGCAGTTCACGATGAGCTGAGCCAGCTGCACACGCGCGCACACGCACACACACACACACACACACACACATTACTCTTTTCTGACCTTTGACAGCCAGTCTTGTAGCGTTTGTGTGTGCGAGTGCAGTACCTCTCGTGTGTGTTTCACCATCTCCCTCATCAGGGTGGTGACGTTCTTCCTCACAATCTTGTCGGGGTCTCGGAGACAGGCCACGGCGGCGGGGAAGATCTCGGCCTCGATCACCATATCTGCCAGACCCACCGAGTGTTTGCTGATCTGACTGAGGGACGAGAACACCTGCCTCTGCACGGACACACAAGCGCATCCGTGAGTACCACCCTCTCACAGCTCAAGGAACAGTCCGCTGGATTTTATCAGTAGGGGTCCGTCGGGGGCCTCTCCTCTTGCCCAACATCCCCAACAGGACTTGGTGTTTGCCTGCAATGTTATAAAGGAATGTTTAGGGCTCTGTACCTTGAGTTTTGTGTCCGGGTTGAGGATCATCTGTGCCAGGTGAGCCACGGCCCCGGTGTCCACCACAGTCTGCGCCAGCTCCGGCGTGTGTTTGCAGATGTCGCTGAGGGTGGAAGCGGCGATGCGCTTCAGAGACATCTCGGGCTCCCGGAGACAGAGCACCAGCAGGGGCACAGCACCTGCATCCACCACCGACTGAGCCAACACTGAGGGAGGGAGGAGGGGCAAACAAGTCAGCACCTGTTATTAATCTTCATATTTCAAAAACAAACAAATGGAACTGATGTCCTCACGTTCATTATGCTGCGCAACGCAGTCCAGGGCCCAGGCTGCGGCCTCCTTCACCCCCGGGTCAAACTCCTCCAGGCAGAGGACCAGAGCGTTGACACCCCCACAGTCCACCACCTTCTGGGAGAGCTCGGGGGAGTGTTTGGCTACAGCCCGGAGCACAAGGGATGCTGCTTTCTTATAGAACCTCTGTTCAAAGACAGAGAGAGAGAGAGAGAGAGAGAGAGTGAGTGAGAAAAGACCTCATCTGAGCCTGAGCCTACACCCAACTCCAGTAATATCAATGTGAATGCTGCGCTGGTGCTGGTGTGTTTTTCTGTTTGTTTTTATCTCAAAACCTTTGGCTCAAAACCTTTTCTAATTTCATACAAACTTCAAAGGAACCTTATTTTCTCAGCAGACATTTACACAATTTCTAGGAGAGATGCAGGGTGAATAATTATATAAGGATCCTTGAAGTCGTTCTGTTTTGAATTTTGCAGCATCATCTCAGTGATAGATGAAATAATCCCGATTAAAATAACTGCACAAATGCCCTGAGGGTTGGTGAAGTTCGAAAAGTAAAAAAGCCAAAAATGAGAGAAGCTGTCGAGTCGGTGTTCACGTTATATCGTTTCATTTATATGAATTTTTCCTCTCTTTTTTTAATGATCTAACAATTGATTTCATAAATATCAGCAGTGTTTTGTTGACACCCATCCCCCTCCCCCTCCCTCTCTTACAGCTGTCTCATCCAGCAGCACAGAGAAGCAGCAGCGGTGAGGACATGTACTCACATTCTGTGTGGACAGAGAGCTGACCAGCTGGGGCAGGATGTCCTCCTTCACCACCGCCTCCGCCAGGTCGTTGCTGTGGTCGGCCAGGTGACCCAGAGCAATGGCTGCGGTCTGCTGGATGCTGGTGATGGGGTCCAGCATGAGGGGACGCAGCCAAGATATGGCCCCTGCAAGCAGAGTGGCAGGAACATGAGTCAATAGTCACTGCAAACATTATTTCCATCTTTGTTTTCCTTACCGGCGTTCTTCAGGGTCTCTATGTTTTCCCGCCGGGATGCCAGGTCTGCCACCGCCTGCACAAACTGCATGTTGTTCTTCCTATGCTGCTCGAAAACTGCCGAGCACGAACGACATCAGAGTGTTTGACGGCTGCATGTCAACCCCAATAAATGAAAACAGCTCCTGGGTCTCACCTTGAATGATCTGTCGCTGACTCATCGTTCCTCCAGTTCAGGACAAATTCCTTTTTTGATAAAGTAGTGAATTCCTCCAGTTCTTCCACAGTTACTGCTCTATGGTCTTTTCAAACAACCCTTGGTCCTGTGAGTTAATGCTTTATAATGGGAGCCTCTGTGCCTATATATCAAAGACAGGAAATATAATGGGATTATAAATCAAAGATTATCTCCAACACTCATTTAATCCAAGTCGCTTTAACGAACCACAAAAACTCTTTGTCTGTTTTAATCGCAGCGCTCTGTTTTCTCCGTCTCCAGCTCTGGGCCCTTGTTGTTGTCAATTGTTGCCGCGGCAACGGACAGGAAGCAGGATGTCGTGTGGCTCCGGACAAAGATCGTCTATTGTGAGGAGGAATTACTCCGTTCTTCCTTTTTCTGTTCGATCGGAGCCGTGTCGTGTTCATGGTTTCCAGACTACCATTAGAAACCCTGCTGCTCACAAACTGAGCAAACAGCCTCATCTGTCACCATGAAGGTACAAAAAAATATGAATGAGTCAATAAAACAAATTCTAATACTATCACCGGTCTTTGCAACAAACTTATTTTCTGTCAATAAGTTCGATTATTCTTGGAGACTTGGAGTTTGTGTGTGGTACTTCATGTTTAGTCCTGCTGATGAGACGGCACCAGCTCAGGCAAACAGCACCGCTGCCCCATGATAGGGGGCGTACGTGAGCCCATACGTGCTTGTTGCTGCTGTTTTTCCTAAAAAGAAGAACAAACAGAACCAGGAAACAGAAGCGGAGATTCTTCCCAGGTGGAGGCGCATGGACTTTGTTTACAAGTATGGAGCAGGTCAAATCAACTGTTTTCAGGTTTATCAAAGATGGGATCAGACTAAAAAAACAAAACAAATATTTAAATCAGAAAGTCACTTGTAAATGTATCTCACTGGCTTGTGTCTCTGTGTGAGTGTTTACAGTTGCTTCTTCTTCCAGTGCTGGGACAAAACATTTGGAGCTGCAGGGGACACAGACCTGGGGGAGGAGCCTCTGGAAGGACAGGAAGTCCCATTTACAATCATTCAAATGTGACAGTGAAAATGCAATGGACATTTGCTTTGTCCATTACATGGATACAGATTCTTATGTGTGAGTTAAAAAAATCTCCAAATGAATGACACACACAAAAGATTACTTAATATAGTCTCACTTGTATCAGTTAAGACTATACTGAGAAGAAATGTTTGTCTCGCATGAAAACAAATCCATTTGTTTGATTGAAATTTGACGCTTACTACTCCTTCTCAGGAACCTCTGAGCCATATTTGTCTCGACCTGTGTCCATCACTCACTCAAAGCAGGCTGAATGAATATGTCATTAATTTGGAGATTTTTTTAAAACTCGCATAAGAATCTGTATGCATACAAACAAAACACTTTAAAGCTTTTCACAGGGAAAGAATACCGATATCATATATGATGTGATACGATATCATACAGCTTCATAGACTCTGTGCAGAAGGGAGGGGTCCCCTTCATCCCCGAATGCATAGAACGACCGGTGTGGTAACACAACTCAACGACAAATGTGGAGTTGAAAAGAATGAACGTTAATTTGAAATTTCTCCAAATTCCCACATCAAATCTGTCTGCAATTTACAGTATAGATAGTAGGCTTCTCCGTGAACAAAGTCACCATTGGTTTACTGTTGCAATTATGGATCGTTTTTTAATTCGAGGCCCTCAAACCTGGAGAAAAAGACAAATGTGTAATTGAAAATATTGAATTTTACATCCAAATTTCTGGTGCAGGATGACAGGCAGCTACACGACAGTGAGCTGGGTCGAACCCCGGCAACATGAAGGTTAACTCCCCCAAAGGCCACGTGTTTGTGTCTAAACTCTTCTCCAGAACATGTGGATGGAGCTGATGCAGCACATCACTATATGAGTCGGAGTCTCTTTCCGTTTCAGAGTTTCCCTCACATGTTCCACTTTGCAATGGCGAGTTTGTAACTTCAGGTGAAGGAAGCTCCGCCTCCACCTCCATCTTCATTTCAAGGTCAAATTCAACTTTGGCTTTGGGCTCCTGTTAAATGCTATTAACTGACAATGAACATGTTATTTTGCTCCTGATTGTTTTCAGGTGCTGCTGCACACAGACATCAACACCAGCTTCCAAGACCCCCGAGTGGCCCCCACCTCCCCCATGAGTGATTGAAGAGTGTGCTGCGACCGTTAATATTATTCATCTTTACAGATTTTTACTTAGTCCTCTTCACGTTCATGCTTTTTAAACCTTTTGCAAGTATGTTACACATACATATTTCAAATGTATTTGGAACCCTTACTATAGTATGATTTTTGTTTTTATATCTAAGAGCCTTCACTGTAGTATGACATTATTATCACCATTCAGAGCCTCGGGTCAAAGGTCCATTGGGAGTGTGAAGTTGTGGTGGTGCAGTGGTTTGGTGTGTTGTAGCCAGGACAACAGCGTTGTTTGATCACAGGTTCAAGTCCAGCTCAGTCCAATTGTGTTGATCTTGTCTTTTGGGACGAAGGACTTTAAAAGGAACTCAGAGGTTCCACCATTACAGGGACTTGAACCAGCAACCACTTGATCCTGGAGCTGCATATTAAACCACTGCACCACCTTATCCTTGTACTTCTAACCCCTGGTGCATTTATCTTCTCTTCTGGGACAGCGGACCTTAAAAGAAGCAGGGTGGATTTGAACCTGCAACCACCAAAACTGTGAGTTGCTTGTCAAACCACTGCACCACCAAGTCAGTGAAGTCACAACTTCTCTGGGAAGATTTATTCAGTGTCATTATTTCAGAGGCTACAGCAGAAATGTTGGCAGCACACAAAGAGGAAGTGTTATAGTCTGCTATAGGAGGTGTGTGATCGCAGTGATGAAGCTGTGGTAGCACATGTTTGTCAACAACACACACAAATCAAACACCTGCAATGATACAAACACTTTGATGGATCAGAAACAACAAGATGGAATCATCCACTTCATCTGGTGCTCAGACTTTGCTGGAGACCTGACAACCTGAAGACACCTGAGCTCAGACTGCCCACCACTGTTTACTGATTATGTACTGACTGCTGTGTTTGTTAGGGACCGAACACTGATCAACACTCTTGGTAAATGGAGCCACACAAAGGGAAGGAGTGTGAAACGGGTCCAACATGTCAGACTGTTTGTGCCATGAGCTGCTGCGGGTTCCTCTCTGTTGTTTAGCTCCTCGTCGCTGTCTTAAGTAGCTTCTGTGCTAAACAGTGGCTCCTCTGCGATGCTAATGCTAACGTAGCACACTGTGACTGTGTCCTCTCTACGAGTCGTGTTCTTCCGACGCTGCTGATACGAAGCACGCGGCTGCACAGTCCTAATAAATCATTAAGGAACATTTACAGAGCCGTTGGAACAAGAACAAAGTGTTTACACTGTTTCATTCCGTGTTTATGTCGTTGCGATTTCCAACAGGGGGACACACCGGATGTACTTCTTCTTCGACTACTTGGATTGTGACTGGCGATCCAGCTTCAAGAGTCATACCGCCACCTAGCGGACCGTACTGTGTGTTACAACAAGAAAATCAGTCATCAGCGGCACAACGCACACACGCACACAAACAGTGTCACAGGTGCGGCGAATTAGCTGATCGCAGATCTTTGCAAGAGTCCACGTGAAGGCATCAACATATTTAATAATTGTAATTAAAAACTTGTAGTGAGAATGAAACTAACATAACGACACATGTTGTATTTGTCTGTAAAGTATATCAATTACAAAAAAATAAATAAAAAATATATAATGTGAGTATTAAACAATGTCATTTTAATGTGACCATTTTGTTGACAAGACAAAGTGATTAAAATGTTTGGAATATATTAAATATTTGAGTGTTATATAGATGTTTGAAATAAATTCAACATGATACATTTGTTTAAGGAATAGTTGAGGTATATGATCATTTATTTTATTCGGGACAATAACTTGAAATGACTGGGACTGAATGTCAAACGATTAAATAAATAATATGGAATAAATCTCCACCAAGGCATAAACATAAACGTGCGTGTGTGTGTGTGTGTGAGAGAGAGAGAGAGAGAGAGAGAGAGAGCGAGAGAGAGAGGGAGGGAGAGAAAGAGATAGGGAGAGAGAGAGAGAGGGAGAGGGAGAGAGAGAGGGCGAGAGAGGGAGAGGGAGGTGGGGGGGCACCGATTTTAAAAAGGTCCCTCCAAAAAGTCCAAAAATGCACCCAAAATGTCCCCACAAGAATAGAAGGAAAAAAAAGTTTATGTCAAAGTGAGTGAAATGGTGCGCTCGAGCGACAGAGGTGTGAAAAGGGCGAGAGACATTGGGAATGTGTTAGAGAGAGAGGAGAGATTTAGGGGCGTTCCCGAGCTCAACTTTTCTCCCTCACTAATACAGAGTCAATGTCTCTCGACCTTTTCACACCTTTCATGTCTGTGTGTTTCTATCCTTGTGAGGACACTCGTTCAGTGCGTTCTCGAGCGCTAAGAACATTAATTTTAGAGCTGATCTGATTTGA
>JAFBJT010106021.1:59219-75456 GCA_016785325.1 Chascanopsetta lugubris | reverse complement strand
AACGCTGCTCATTTACAGTATATGTGCGGAGGGGGTGTGTGGGGTGTGTGTGGTGTGTGGGGTGTGTGGCGGGGGGGGGGGGGGGCGGGGGGGGGGGGGGGGGGGGGGGTCTACGTCGGCCTCTTGTCCTTGTCTGTGCTCAAGCAACACTGCTAGAGAGGGTGGGACGGGGGGGGGGGGTTAACCCTGAATACACAGTAAAGCACTATATGGATGTTGATTGTTGTTGAAAGAGGAGTCTGTAAAGATTAAACTGGAGATGAGATGATTTTTTTAGAGTAACAGAGGAGAAGAGATACTATGACACTCACTTACACATCATGTATAGATTATTTTCTTTCCCCTAGTGGGCGCTGGAGAGCACAACATGCGCCTCTCATATGTAACTACATACATTTGCAGCCCCACTGAAAGGTACAGAGTGTATGATCCAGGGACACCTAGTGGTGAAGTTGCATGCTGCAGCTTAATACCCCTCACATCAAACCCCCCCCTTCAAAGCAGGTAGTTGAGTTCAGTTTATCATTCAAACTAAACTTTATTAATTGTAAAAAAAAAAGAAAATAAATATCTTTGACAAAATTCAATAAAGACAACATGGCGGCCTCTATAAAGAGGACATGCTCCTGATGTAAATGTGAAAACAATAACTCATACATGCAAGGGATCCACAAAAGCATCAGTATAATTACTCAATATTCCATTTCTGTCCAGACGAATCAAAATGATTTCCCCCTCAGTCTTACACACTGGTCCTTTAACACAGATTACTGCGCTAACCTGAAGGAAATGCATAAATACATGAGGACATGATGGAATATTCTTATCATCTCCCTCTTTAAATAGAGTCAGGGATCCTGAATATACTTTACATCTCTTGAAATAAGTACAACACAACGGCCTCACAGTTAATGGACTTCAAGTGAAAAACATGTATTTGTATCACCAGAGGGAAATAGATTTCAGTATCTGATGTATTTATGCTTAGTCAGCGTTTTGTGGGAAAAGTGATGATTTGACTCGGTTGTGACAATGATTCATTGAGCCGCATTGTAAGTAAAAGGATTCTGACAGCTCTTATGCCTTTTTATTCGTGGAGTGACAGAGATTGATACATCTTTGTTTTGATTTCAATTCAATCAAATTTCCATAAATACTCACTCGCTTTCACCTGATAACAAATAAAGCAACGGGGGATCTTCATCCGACTTCCCCGAAAACACAAAGCATTGGGGGATTAATATTAAAAAGACTTGACAGAAGCTCGAGTCTGTCTTTCTTTCTTTCATTCCACTTTGGAGATTAATCACAACAAACTACACTAGACGGAGTTTGGAGTGACGACGTCCCTCCAAATATTGTTTCCCCCACAGAGAGAAGAGAGATCAATAGTCTTAACACATGTCTTCTCATACTCTGAGATGAATGAAGAAACATGAGCATATTTCATTTCATCTCAGATTTCTTCCCTTGATATCATCAAAGCCATATTGTTGATCTGATGAGTGGTGATGCTGGTTATCAGCGCCACTGTGTATTTGTGTGGTGAGACGCGTTAAACACCCAGCTGAGAAAACAGAGGTCGGTAATGAGGCTATATTCCTTCCAGGATCAGGATCAGTCAGTGGCCCTGAGACCCTGAGACCAGAACCAGCAGCAGCAGCAGCAGCAGCAGCAGCAGCAGCAGCAGCAGCAGCCATGTGTCTGTGTTTGTACCATGAACGAGTTGAAGAGGAGGTGAAGAGAAACACACAGCGCCACCAGATGGCACACGGCAGTGGAAGTGACACATTCGTAAACTAAAGCTCGACACTGATTTGAATTGAATCTTTGTTTTGGTTTTTGAATTCGACATGATTCATATCGAATGAAACCTCTTTGAAGTGTTTAAGATTAAGATCTGTGCATCAGTGAATGAGAGTGAACACACTGGCAGGATTATATATATATATATATATATATATATATATATATATATATGTGTGTGTACATGTGTATTATGCATGAAGGACAGGAAGTCATACAGCAGTACCGACATGCCACCTAGTTATTAAATACAGAATATAAATCATATATTACGAAACAATATAAGACATAAAGTTACGTGTTAAGAAACAAAAACAAATGCAGAACAGAATTATCCTCATTTCAACCCCAGACGTCAATCTTTCTTTCGAGTGTCTGTGAAATAAAACACGGGGAAAACTGAAGCTTTGAATAAAACCTTTTTTGTTTTTTTAAAGTAAGTATGTGTTTGCATTAGTTCCTGTACATAAAGGACAGACAATTATCTCGATACAAACTTTCTTAACAGCGCCACCAATTATTTTTGGCCGACTTGTAGCTGCAAACATGGAACCGTGTACACGCGTGCCCTCGTGTCCCCGATGAAAAGCCCTCCCTTTAAATCCCACGCCCGCCACTTCCAGCGGCTCCGGCATCTTTAAAGGCGCAGCTGAACAGCCCCCACTTGAGCACAAATGACCAAATCACCACACAACCGCTGCCTCATTGTGCTCATAATTGTAATCCCCCGGACCAATGAAAGGGCTGAACTACGCCGGTTAATTAAAACCGCAATCAAATTTACCCCCTTAAACTGGCTGCAAAAAGGGACCTGGTTCAATTAAACCACGCATCGCTCGCCGTTCAATAACACACAAACAAACACGTGCGGGGAGGACGGAGCTGTTGTGAATCCACGACGCTCGTTGATTGCCTTCTACAGCCGGGGATGGATGGATGTATTTATTTATTTATTTATTTATTTCCCCGGTAAACAGCGGATGAGGTGGCGCTGGAGGTGCCGCGGAGCCTGGGGGAACAGAGTGGATTAAAGACCCCTCCCCTCCGCCGGCCTTCCACTGGCACTTGTCACGCACTTCATTTGATGCTGTAATTAACTGGTGGAATCTCAAGGCATTTGCGGCGCGTGTGCGCCGATGCGCCGCCGATCAATGCAGAGCCGAGGCTGCGAGCGCCAAGGAGCCCCCTGCTGCAGGAGCCCCCTGCTGCAGGAGCCCCCTGCTGCAGGGGGCTCCTCGCTTCTCTGTTTATCTCCCCTCCGCTACAAGGAGGGGCTGTGATCCCACAGCCCCGTGCAGGCCCGATGTTATATATCTACGCTCTGTGTGTGTGTGTGTGTGTGTGTGTGTGTGTGTGTGTGTGTGTGTGTGTGTGTGTGTGTGTCTGTTGCTATGTTGCCCACCTTGTTATATACAATTATGAGCGATGAATTTTCATGCAGAATGCTTTTTGTGTTTTGAAAATTGTGTCTGACCATATGTGAAAAGAACCCCCCCCCCCCCGTGTTTTAAAGGTGCAGTGTGTAAGATTTGGGCCTTAGAAGCATGTGGTCCACCAACATCACGACAAACGTGAACATAGAGGTCAACACGTGCTCTGAATATTGTGTTAACACACACACACACACACACACACACAGTAAAGGAACTTATATGTAGACATTGCATTCAACAGAATGAAGAGAGGATCGGGCACGTTTTTGAAGTCGGCCTCTTGTATTTGAACACTAATTAAGTGATGAAAGCAAATATTCATTCGGTCCTTCACAGAAACTTAAAGGAAACGCTGGGTTACTTAATAATCCTTCGTTAAGTTTAACGCTAACGACAGACAGAGATGAAACGAGGCCAAGTAATGAAACAGTCACGACTGTCACACGGCAACAGGTCCAACCAACAGAACCTCCATGAAACAGCAGTGCAGTTCTATTACTCGCTGATGCAGCAGAATTAGTGCTGCGCTTGCAAAACAGGAAGTCGTGCATTAACCAGTGTTTCGTCGAAGGACTAAAGAAGAATGTGTAGTTTTACTTTTGATAGATTCAGTGCATCAAGTACAGCAGCGTGTGTGTGTGTGTGTGTGTGTGCGTGTGTGTGTGTGCGTGTGTATGTGTGTGTGTGCGTGTGTGTGTCTATTTTGCCTCCTGCTGCTGTTCTGAGAGCCACTCATTAGCGCTGGATTAGCCTCGTAGAGACGGGGGTCAAAGGTCAGGAAGTCAACGAGTCGCCCGTTACACTGTGTGGATTCCAAGTCTGTGTATTTCAGTCGGATGCTTCCCGCGTTCAAACACATCCGTTATAAGTCAAAGTCACGTTCACGCGTGCGAGGACGCGCATGCAGGCGTTCAGTTCATCTTTCTTATTTTTGTGATTCTCATTCGGCGGCAAGTTTTGAAGAGACTTTCACCACGAGCTCAAACTTTTAAAAAAATAAATAAATTTAAAGAGCTGTGGCTATTTGGCTGCTGAGAATATATGGGAGTTTGGGGTTTGGGGAGGGGGGGGGGGGGGGTGTTAACGCGTTAGACTGAGGCTTCTGAAGGGGGCAGAATTTGTTTTATGAGGGTAATTGATGCTTTGCTGCAGGAGAAGGGGGCAAAGCAGGCATGAAATTGTGCAGGGGATCAGATCCGTATCAGAGCATACGGGTGAGCTGAGGGAGAACAACGGAGCCCGGCAGCCTGGGGGGGCCGGATTAGGGCGCCGCTCGGCACCGAGGTACAGTTAAGAGCCAATTTTATTCTCTAGCAACCCAATCAGTGGAAAGGCCCTGTATCCTATTAGAGTCAAGCAGGGGTGGAGCAGTGATTCTGAGTGAGTGTGGGGGGGGTTTCTGAGGGTGGGACACCAGAGCCATGACAGCCAATCCCCCCCCCCCCCCCCCCCCCCCCCCCCCCACCCTTTTCCCCCGGTGGGACACCAGAGCCATGACAGCCAATCCCCCCCCCCCACCAACCCACCCCACCCAACCTTTTGCCCCTGCTCCCCGTCTCTGCAACCATCGTTGTGTTGGAGAACATTGAAAACGCTTCGATCAAAGAAACATCTGCGTTTTCATTTGTCGCTTCGAACCTGCTTTTTTTTTTTTTATTTTTTTTTTTTTTGGTTACTGAGGAAATTCGAAGACTACGTAAAGGTGCTACAAAAGAATGACATACTTTCATTATCAACTTCATGTAGTTTTGTTCCCATCACCCTTAAAGGAAGCGTTTAATGTATATGTACAACATGAGAAGCAGAGGCGGCCATGTTTCTACAGTAGCCCAGAGTGGACATACTATACACATGCTGTGCTTTAATGTCAACGGAGGATTCTCCTGCACGCTCAGAAGGGTGAGGGAGAGGCGATGGATGCAACACGCAGCTTCACCTCTAGATGTCACCAAATCGTACACACTGCACCTTTAAAAGGTACAATCTTTATCTGCACCTTTATGATTAGGACCTTCTTCATATCAAAGTGTCTCTACCACAGATACGATCACGTTTAGAATGGATGTCATTCGGTGCCGGCGTCGGTGTATGTGCTTCAGTTAGCTCACCTGGTGGATATGGCGCCCCCATGAGGCTGTTCTTGTCTCTGCAGCGGCTCCAGTTTCATTCCAACCCGCAGCCCTTTGCTGCCTGTCACTCCGTCTTGTATCTCCTCCGTTGAACGTCTGATGAAGGCGGAAAACACCAGAGTAAAAAGAAGGGTTCATCGTAAAAACAAAAACATGCAAAGACTTGCTTTGTGAAATTGGCCTCGGTTACACACGCGCCCCTTTAATGAATCCCTCACTTGTGTCAGTGACGACATTTCAATCACCGAACGCGCCGGCGCCGAACGCGGGGATGAAAAGACAAAGGGCGAAAAGAGCCGCTTGACTGTGAAACACAGAAATAAGCGGCGGCTCCGTCGACAGGCCACGCCCCCCGTGAGGCCGCGTTTGGAAATCCACAGCTTGTCCGGCAGATTTCGTTTCAGATGCTTCTTCGAATGTGTCTTTTCATTCCTCGGCCAATGACACAGGCGACCAGCACCACGCTTCTTTACTTCGGACCGACTGTAGCTCCATCACACCTCCAGTGAGCTTGGATCAGCCCCGCGGGCTGTGATCGATCCTGGCCGCAGACGGATTCACCGGTTGGATCCTTTCGTAAGTATTTGAGTTTCACCGCTCATGTAGATGCGGCATGCGGCTGCAGTAATTCAGCTCAGCGGCTGTGACTCGAGAGAAGCCGCCACGAGAAGGAGAAGTGATGTCTGGGAACAATCGTACACAAAAAAAGAACAATAACCATGCGAGATATGTTCGACCTCAGTGGCGCTGGAAAATTAATTCAGTGATTCAAAGCTCTGCACTCAGACAGAGATTCGCCTGCCAATAACAAAAAATGGCGCCGGGAGTTTCCCGTGGGCCGATGGTTTTTGCGGAGTCATCGTTCGATAATAATGAAACACAGCGACTTGTTTGGTACGAACGTGAAAGAGTTGGACTGTGGTGTTTTGTGAGCGAGACGCGAGTTCGATCAGCGAGCTCCTTCTGCGACTTCAACTGACATATAGACATTTGTACCGTTTGAGTCAAACAACAACATACCATGTTTCATTGTTTTTCACGGTCAAAATGGGAGATTTAAAGGTGCAGTGTGTAAGATTTCAGTCATTTTTGTCACTGGAAAAAAAAATTTACAAAACCATTCTATTCTGACATTTTCATAATAACCTAATGAGCTTTTGTTCCCACTACACTTCACTGAGCTCATTAATGTACATTTCCCTCGACAGGAGCCGCCATGTTTTTACAGTAGCCCAGAGCGGACGCGCTAAACACCTTTGAGTTCTAATGACCACTGAAGTCCACCATAGGTTCCCCTGCATTTAGGGTGCGGTGATGGACGCGACATGCGACTGCACCACTAGATGTCACCGAATTTGACACACGTTGCGCCTTTAACGCCCGTTTTGTGAGTCGTGAGAATAAGTGAAGATTGAATTGAGTGAAAATGCCAATCCCTTGTCCAAAGAGGCTCCAGGTTGTTGACGACGCGGTCCTGAGAGCAGGACAAGCTCGGGACCAGAACCACGTGGCTCAGGGCCCTTCCTCTGCAGGGCTGCGTGGATCAGGTCCTCTGGAGGGGAGGCGGCGTCCGAGATGGGGACACAGCTAATCATGAGATCTGCAGCCTCCATTCACACGACGTGCGGCCTTTCAAACCTTCGCTTCACATTTTAAAACACTCAGCATCCAAGGCCTCGGGAACATTCACATGTTTCGCTTCCGGCGATTCTGTGAGGCGACTTTTTAACAGAAGCCGCGCGTCTGACCACAACTGAGTTCACATCCACTCCGACAGAAACGTTCTCCACTTTTTTTTTTTTTTTTTCCATCGAGCCATTTGCAGGAAAGTGTCACGCGGCGTTATTTGTTTTTTCTTTCTTCACTTCATGTCATGGCTTGCAGTTCATCCGTTTGGAGCTTGGTCCTGTCCTGTAGAGATCACTTCCCCATAAGTTCCTTTTTCCAAGAGAGCAAATCATCGTTTTGGTCGGAGCTCATTCCCGCGCACTTCTTACTGATGTTTTTCTCAGAGGGACCACGGTGACACGGGTCGCTCCCAATTCCTGCCGTCACTGGCCCGAAGGAGAACGTACGACACTTCAAACGGAACCGGCGCTGCGCTTCTCACGTCTCATCGTCCAATCGAATTCCTCCTCTCTGTTCTCCGGCTCGGCGCCTCCTGCATCTGAAGCATCGAGTGAACGTTTGTCTGCGGCGTCGGCTGGTGGAGACCTTATCTGTGAGAGGCGTTTTTTTTTTTTTTTTTGGCGGGGGGGGCGGGGGCGCAAAAGGGGGGGGGGGGGGGGGGGGGGGGGGGGGGGGGGGGGACAAAGGAAACTGAATTATGAATAGTAGGTTCTTGGCCTTATCGCGCCTTACACGCTGGCTCCTGTGTACAAACGCCTTTCCGCGGGGCTCGGGTCACTGAGGCGTAGACTCCTCTGAAGGCAGGGAGACAGAAAAATATATATTTGGGCGATTGAGCCACAGTTGTTTGATTGGTTGTGTTTTTTCCCCTCATTGTTTTCTTGTTATGCAAGAAAATATGCACCGATTGAGGTTCAGTTTTTTCTTTCCTCTTGCCACACCTCTCCGCCAACGTGCACACACACACACACACACACACGCAAAGAGTTGAATTTTTTCGGAATACTTCTCCACATTTCTCCCCCCCGCCCCCATTTCCTTACACACACACACACACACAGAGAGAGAGAGAGAGATAGCAGCACATGTATAATTGCAGTGTGCAACAGTGCGCACCTTAGAGGAAATAATTACCACCATAAAAAGAGCAATTACTAACCTGGCAGAGAGTTGCAGTGGATTTGAATGCTTCTGCCAGTAGTGTCTGCTCACACGGCGCTCTTTGTTTTGTTTGACTCATGCTTTCTTTTGAAGGATAAACAAGTCACATTTACCACGACTAAAACGTTGTGTTTTTGCACACAAACACAGACGTGAGAACACAACCTGTAGGTTCGGAAGCAGCCGGCGCCGGCGCTGAACGTTGGGGGGGGGAACGGGACTCCGGGTTCAAACGGGTTTGGATGGCGTAAGCGAACATGCGGCGGGTTTCATGAGGAGTGACCGCGGAGGGAGGCCTGCGCCACTTCTATACTTGATATCCAGCTCGGCTCCGCCGCTGTGTCATTATGATCAATTCGGTCTGTTGTGAATAAATGCCTCCCAAGCGGCTGTCAGCATCCTGCAGAGTTATTCATTTTCCTTTTCAAGGTGAGTGAGTGAGTGAGTGAGTGAGTGAGTGAGTGAGTCAGTCAGTCAGTCAGTCAGTGTGGAAACGTGCAAAGTTAGAGCAGACTTCTGTCAGACTTCATTCAATACGAGCGCGAATAGACGCCTTCACTTTTTTCCCCCCAGTCAAAGGCACGAGACCCACTGAAAACATTTGGGTCGCGACCCACCAATCACTAATGGAGCGTGTGCGCGAAGCACCTTGACCAGTCTGGGTCAGATCGACTTTTTACTTGACTGTCTGATTGACTGAGAGTCATTTGAATCGATTGATTGATTGATTGATTGATTGATTGATTGACTGACTGACTGACTGGATTTCAGGGTCTTCATGGAATTTCAAAGTTTGGTTTTCAGTCAGACTGAAACGATCGATTACCTCCGGCCGTCATACGAACACACTGACTGAATGAGCGCAGCTCTGATTTGAAATGTTACAGCTCAACATCAGCTCGACGTTCAAACGTGCTTTTCACTTCAGGGCGCCGGCGCAAAGTAAACAGCCGTGTCTCTCGGCCGTGACTTGCTAACGCGCTTAGCTCCGTCTGATGACACTCGGCCCCCTCGGCTCGTTGTGAAGACGAGGGACGCACACTGTGGTGAAGGCGGGCGGGTTGGTTCCAACGTGCCATGTGTTGCTCAGTACTTCCGCCTATCCATCCCTCATCCATCCCTCATCCATCCCTCATCCATCCCTCATCCATCCATCCTCTTGCTGGGGGCAGGAGCCACTCCCAGCTGACACTGTTGAAGAGGAGGGGTAGATCTTGCACAGGATTCCACTGTCAACACGCACAAAGATGAAGTCTACCCACTCATATTTACATCCACGGACAAGTTGTAGTCTGTCATTTGCATGAGCCAACACTGTGTGTCTTTAAAGGTGCAGTGTGTACGATTTGGTGACCTCTAGAGGTGAAGTTGCGTGTTGTATCCATCACCTCACCTCAGCCTCACGCTTCTGAAGATGCAGGAGAACCTTCGTTCGTTCGTCGTCTTTAAAACTCCAGTGATGCTTAGTATGTCCACTCTGGGCTACTGTAAAAACATGGCGGCCCCCGTAGAGAGGACCCACTGTAAATACACATGAATGGGCTCATTCAAGGATAATGGAAAACAATAAAAACCGTTAGGTGACTCATGAAAATCTCAGCATGCAAATGGCCGAAATCGTACACACTGCACCTTTACATCGTGTAAGAAAACAGGGTTACAAAACCAACGCAGATCAATGAAGAACAAGCAAACTCCAATCAGAGAACGGACGCACACAGAGCGCGCTCACGACGAGAGGAAACAACGGCAGAAACTTTATTTTTAACTACTTCTGTAGACAATTAATTACACCGCTCTTCCTTCCTGCCGCAGACAATGCAATCATCTATCAAAGCCTTCGCTCATCCCGACTAGACAAGAGCATTTCACCAGTAATCGCGCCGCCATTGTCTGTGGGCTTCAGCTGTCTGATTGGTTTTCAAAGCCTGGTACCGGGGATCCTCATTCAGCATCACAGCCTCACTTGCAATTAGCGAGTTTGGATTGAACGAGCATCACTCTACATATCCTGGGTCCGCGCTTTGAAGAAGACCCACCACCACAGTGAGGGTAGCGTTTTTTTTTTATTATTTATTTTTTTTAAATACTACAAGTGCACGCCGGTGATCGTGTTCTGACGATGCAGCGTGCTAACAGACTGCTGGCGAGGGTCGGGGAGTGATCAGCCATCGCTCCCGCTCGCGCTTTAAGTAACGCAATCTGGCGTCTAATTCCAAACAGCTGCCTGCGCTGCCGTGGGGCAGAGGCGGGGGGCGGGGGGCGGGAGGTGCCCGGCAGCATCTCGGTGATTGGTGGCCGGCGAAAATGAAGATGAATATTTGAAATGAGCCGGCCAGGGCGAGGGCGAGGGCGAGGGCGAGGGCGAGGTGACGGATGCGACATGCAACTTCAACCTTGGATGTCACCAAATCGTACACAATGCACCTTTAAAAAAAAAACTGATATGTAAAAATGGCACGAATTCGAATACAATTGCATTGTCACTTCACTGCACAAATGAGAAATTGGATAACATTGTTTTTTTTTTTCCGCTTTGATTTTATGTCCCACATCCTGTTAACTAATATGCAGAGCATGTGTTGATGAATGCCCGGGTGTCAGCGCTCATACATGCCACCCCACAGCATGCGCACGCCTCCATGTCTGTTCCTTCCCTAACTAGGTTTGCGGGGGTAAATTGAGTGTGTGACTGCGTATAATTCACTCTCAGAACAGCCTCATTTCCCTCTGCCCGCCTGCTTGGTCACAGCGATTCAACGCACCGGTAGCAGCACACACAAAAAAAAAGAAAGATCCATGCCAATAAATTTCCCCTCCGAGGGGGTTGCATGTCTCATCAGACGGGGATGCCCCCACCAGAAAGCGCACCATAGCTGGTTAGCCACGAGGAGCAGGGGCGGGAATTGCCCCTTGGTGCAGCAGATCTCACGGTGCTGCCGCCCCCTTTCTCTCTCTCTCTCTCTCTCTCTCTCTCTCTCTCCACTATGCTTTTATTGTCACGATTCCCAGCAACACCCCCCCTCCCCGACACAGCCTCGTTTAATGTCACCGCTGTGTTTGTAATATGTTGTTAAATCAAGGCGAACCCTGCAGGGCTGACTGCATTGGTCATCTCATTTGAGCCGTAATGGCCGAACGCTGTCCCCCTTGATTGATTCTGCTTATTTGACGTGCATCTCGATGAGGGTCACAGGCCAGGTTTGGATCCGCTGCCGCAGTCCAGACTCCCACATCCTGACGTGATGCATGGTCCATTTACACAAACAACAATCTGGATTCTGCACGAAACCGAGCGCCGTCACACACCATTGGCCGGCTCAGGGTCTTCGTGTCATTATCGATTCCGAAAGGCTACACGGGCAGTAAACGTTGCCGATGCCCTTCAGAGATATCACTCCTAATCATCCCGGGACACTCAGACGTGCGAGAGGGTCTGTTCTAACACTTGCCACCTTACTGTGTTCTCCTCCATCTCTATGTGTGTGTGTGTGTGTGTGTGTGTGTGTGTATGTGTGTGTGTGTGAGAGAGCTATGCAAAATTGCAGCTTTCCACACACAAAAAAAAATGCACTTACACTGAAAGAATTCATGCACTGCTTTCACGCCGAGGAGCAGAGGAGGAAAACAAAGGCAGCCAGAGTGAGCGTTGAGTGCTTTAAGTATCCGTCATTACCGTTTGGACACTTTTCAGACAGGAACCCCCCCCACCCCCCCCCCCACCACCACCACCCACCGCCCCCGTCAGGCAGCTGACAGTCCCTGAGAGCTCATTAATAATCACGGACGACATTGTAGCTCAGCACAAATATTATCACTGCTGCTTCACTGGGGTTTGCAGCAGGGGAGCAGATTTTTTTATATTTTTTTTTTCCCCTGCTGATTGGATTCATGTTTTTTTATTTTACAAGCATGTTGAACTGTGGACGCGGCCTCGCGCCGAGGCTCTAATTCATGTTAATGAGACTAATTGTGCAGAATGAGGTAACAGCAGTGCCCCTTGCTTTATATTCCTCACTCGGCCTCTTCACAGTTGTGTCATATTTCATATCTTGGGCTCAACTATGGTGGAATTGGTTGTGGCTTGATGTCCATCGGAATGACCCGATTCTTTGGATTCATTGACATTTGAATCAGCCTTTAAAGGTGCAGTGCGTAAGATTCCGGTCAATTTTGTAACTTCTAAAAATATCACAGTTACGTACTGACACGTTCATTGATTTATAATCCCCTAAATTTTTTTTCCCCCTTACCCTTAAATGAGCTCATTAAAATATATTTACATGAGGAGGAGGGGTCCTCTCTGTGTGGGGGCCGCCATGTTTTTACAGCAGTAAAAGTGGACGTACTCAACATCTACGGAGGTCTCCCACAGGTTCTCCTGTACGGGTGAGGTGGTGGCTACAGCGTGCAACTTCACCTCTAGATGTCACCAAATCTCACACACTGCACCTTTAATATGTTTTGGCAGCTTGAATCATCCAGAGTGTTTCCATAGACACAGCCTCTGCCTCTGAAATGGCTGAGTGCCGTGTAAAGAATAGTGTTCACTAACTCCACTGCATCGTGACCTTAAGCTGTGAATGGCTGTTGTTTTAGGCACATCATTACCTGCTGGGGGAATCAGGAAATATGGCCGCCTGGCGCCCAGCTCAGGGAGTGATATACTTGATAGATTTTTATGTACAGGCCGTGATGGATACCCAGACATTTCACGCTGGCGCTTTGTCACTAATGGACCAATAAACAGGATGATGGGCGGAGATGGAAGACGTTGGAGCGAGAGACTTTTTTTCCCTCTCCCATCCTGCGAACATGCCCGACTGTTATCGCACCTCCATTTAAATCCATATTCCTTTTTATGGATGATATTACGTCTCTCGCGAGGAGCTGCTGACCAATGACCCACCTCATATTTAATGTGTATCTTAAGCTGCAGTTAACATCTCCACTTAACGTGAGCGGCAGCCTTATTGGATAAAACCATTAATTGAAGTGTATGAGAATAGATGATGGCCTCCGCGTTAATACTGGAGTCCACTTATTATGCATTGATTCATGTTTAAAAAAAAAAAAAAAAGAAAAAAGAAAAAAGAACACAAAAAAAAAGAAGGTTAAAACTGTCCATTCAAATCAATGGGGTCTGGCCACGCGGAGGTGTGTGTCTTGTGTACTGTTGTGCGAGTGTGTAAGTAACGCAGCAAATTGTCCATTTGCTGTATATCCGATGGGCTCAGGGGTGTCATTAGTCACAGCGTGCTCGTTCTCATTAAATGGCCCAGTCGCCATGGCAGCACCACAAAGGCCGCCTCCCTCCCGCCACAGCACACACGGAGTGACAGGCCAATTAGAGCGGGGCGCTGTGACACGCAGTCTGCTGTGATTACACCTCCGAGGGAGGGGAGCGGGCCGGTGGACGCCGTGAAACCGGCGGAGGTCCCGACAAGATCCATCTCTGGACAAACACGACGAGCCGGGGGGCCCCCGGGGGTCACGGCGGCTCGGAGAGAGAGAGTGCGAGGTCCTCATCGCTCCGATAAACGTGGCACCTGCCATCAAGGGCAGTTAGCTGTGATCGCAGCTGAGAGAGCTGCACCAACTACAACACCCAGAGGGCTGTGGACACACGTCTGACACCAACAGGTTGATTGTCCGGCAATATTCTGTGTTGGAGGTCTTAGTCACATGTCATGCTCCATAAACACAGAT
The DNA here is from genome assembly GCA_016785325.1 of Chascanopsetta lugubris. Classification (NCBI taxonomy): domain Eukaryota; kingdom Metazoa; phylum Chordata; class Actinopteri; order Pleuronectiformes; family Bothidae; genus Chascanopsetta; species Chascanopsetta lugubris. Next base: position 61,589 of record JAFBJT010106021.1, on the reverse strand, counting down.
TTGCACACACACACACACACACACACACACACACACACATGCACATACACACAGATGCAGTTATCCTTAGTGAGGCTATGCACTGTACCTTTACCATTTATTTTGGATATCTTGAACCTAATCGTAACCACTCGCCTCTCATCGCCAACCTAAATACATTTCTGTTTTCGTCCTTCACTTTGTCCAGGAATAAAAAGAACAATTTGTCACATGTGGACAAGGCTTTGTTCCACTGGTCCTAAAAAGGTCAGAATCCATGCACGAATGCCCCTGCACAGGACACACAAACCAGACCTTTGTATTTTCAAAGGAAGCAGCTCTGTTGCCGCGGAGATACAAACAGCAGACGGAATAAAGAATCATTTTGCTATTCGATGACGGCAAAGAAAGGATGTGACAACACGGGGAAAACACTCGCATTGAATTCGTCACCTCGTCTCTGTGATCATGTCAAGCTACAACTGCCATCGGATCCAAAGGCAAAAGGATTGTTTACCTCATTATCTCATGTAAGAGTCAAAATGATGCACGTATAATACTCTCTCTCTCTCTCTCTCTCTCTATACATATACATATACATATATATATATACACAGTATAATACATATATATACACATACATATACATATATATATATATACATATACGTATATATGCATTACATATACATATACATATACATGTATATATACACACGTATATATGCATACGCACATAGTAGTATTGATAAGACCTCAATATTTTGCCCCCACGTTGCAGTATGTAAGATGGTGGAGATCGTATCCAGGATTGTTCTGCTTCATTTCCGTACAAGACAGTGTCAACACACGACATCCATCTTTATTTACAGCCTCTGGTCGGACTGTGCGCGGGCACGTGTTTTCCAACGTCGAGAGTAAATCTCAATGCACACACGCTTGTCTTCATACCATCACGTCAAATGCATATCTGGGAACCAGGTCTCTTCACATACACACAGCCAGAGTGAGTTGCGCCGCCGCGGGCCATGTCTGCTGCTGTGAGTAGAAGAGTTAAATGCCACTTAAAGCTTTTTCTACGAGGCACAGCAGAGAAAATAGAAAAATGGGAGAAGCGGAGAACACTCCATCTGTGTAGATCGAGCCACTGGCCTCTCTCACTGCTCCGCCTTTGAGTCTCTGAAAGAATGGTTTTCTGCCTTTGACAATAAAAACCACAACAACAAAAAAAAAGAAAAGAAACCCATAATTTTCTTCAGGCAATACCTGCATCAATCGCTCGCTCATGCCCGCGCGACATTTAAAAAGGCGCAGAATTCACACGCTGGGCGCAGCTCTTGTTCAGATTGCATTTTTCCTCGCACACAAACACATTGATAGTCTTTCATCCCAAGGTGGGCGGAGGCACGCGGGAGAAGAGAAAAGGCTGCGACAGAGTAATGATTTAATTGCTGGCGCGGAGAAAAAGAAAGCAAAGGCGGTGATTTTGTTATATGGTATTTATCTTGTTGTAAAATAGAATTAACCCACGCGAGGCTGTAACTATCAGCTTGGCTTTTTGTTTGTTTTTCTGCAAACAGTGAATTCATGAGGGGAATTAACAGTTTCTCGAACGAGGAATAATACGGAGACATTGTTTTGTATTTGTAGGCTGCAACTCATTCTCATTTTCGATTGGAAAAAAAAGGAAAAAAAAAGATTTACAGGAAACTAAACATGCACCTTGTCCTTATTATATTTTATTTTATTTTTTCCCACCTCATCTCAGTGCACTGCACATCCCAGCACTGCTCCCTGGGGACATTTCACTCAAAGCATGAATAAGAGCCAAAGTCTTTCTGATCAGGGGGCGGCAGTGGATCAGTGGTTGGATCAGCCACCATTGGAAAAGCAGAGGTCACTGGTTCAAATCCCACTTGGAGCCTGCTGCAGTCTCACTGGCCCTGACACCGATACACCAAATGGCCCTATGTGTGCCGCTAGAAATACCCCGCGACCCACATCAGTGGATAAGCGGCATCAAAGGTGCAGCCAGTAGCAGGTTTCTTAAGACTTGTTTCTCTCGTATTCGCTGACATACACTTCACTTTCTGATAAAAAAAAAAAATGATTCCCTCAAACTACTGTAACAAACACAATCAATCATTTCATCAGGATTGAATGAAATGATTGGCTGGGGATTCCCGTCACCTGATATGACCTGCTCACCTACGACAGTCCGCAAAAACAGCCCCCCACTAACGAGTTAGAGATGATGTTGTCTTTGCCAATTCAAATCAAAATCAGATTTGATCTATATATCCCACAAAGTAGGAGGAAACCTCGGGGACAGTCACAAGTGAACAATCCATGGATGTCTGTCACATGGAAAAAGGCAACACGGCACAAATG
>JAFBJT010106021.1:21900-38652 GCA_016785325.1 Chascanopsetta lugubris | reverse complement strand
TTATTACTATTGTTGTTGTCATTATTATAACTGGTAGTAGTATTAGTATTATTGTTGTTGTTGTTATTGTTATCATTATTGTCATCATCATTACAAGTAGCAGTAGTGGTATTAGTATGATTAGCATTATACATATTAGTTTTATTAGTATTATTATTGTTGTTGTTATTATTATTGTCATTATTATCATTATTAGTGTTATTATTATTATTATTATTAACAAAAGTCAGAAAGTGCAACATGGACATGCTCATTGGTAGAGCGGGTGAGTGAAAGCCCAAACCAATCTTCGTGTATAGGAAATGTGAGACGTGTGTTTTCTTCTTCTTCTTCTTGTTTTTTTTTCCTCTTTTCAATCAAATAGGATTTATAGAGTAATGTCCTCAAGTGGCACTATGTCAATGAGATAAAGGGCACAAACCAACTGCTGGTGAGACAGCATCAGCATCATCTGCATTGTCCTTTTAAAAATAGCATTTCATCCTGCAACTTGGTGTTTTGTGTCTCATTGGTTGTTCCCATAGACTGTGAAAGAAATTAGTCCAAGCCAATTAGCCTGTGTAATCCTTCCCACAGCCCGAGGGTGTCCACAAACCCAGTAGCCAGACACTTTGCATTCTAGCTACAAAACTAAATAGGGGGTATGGAGGTGGACTCTTCTGGAGGTTTCCATGACCGACTATTATCATCATCATTATTATCCATTGATGGATTGAGCTGAGTTACATGTGAATGTGGCATGAAAACAGAACTGATTAATTATGACTGTGCGTAATGTCAGTGGTGCAGGTCATTGGCTGGGTGGAGTTGGCTCCTACCATTAGAGTAGCCTTACATACTCCATGCGAGTTAAAAGTGCAGTATTTAAGATTTTGGTCATTTTTGTCACCTCTAAATATATTAAAAAACAATTACATACTGACATTCTCATGAATTTAGAATCAAGTAAATGTTTTACTTTTTTCCATTATCCTAAAATGAGCCCATTAATGTATATTTACATGTGGAAGGGGTCCTCTCTATGGAGGCCGCCATGTTTTTACAGTAGTAAAAGTAGACGTACAAAAAAAAGTTTGTTTTAATGACAACTGAAGTCGACCATAGGTTCTCCTACATGTTCAGAAGGGTGAGGGTGAGGAGATGTATACAACTTGCAACTTCACCTCTAGAGTTCACCACATCTTACACACTGCACCTTTAACTCCACCTGCCATGCCTGTGATTGAGCTGTTAGCGGCTGACATTTTGTTATTGTGTGACTTTGTATATATGGGAAGAAAAATGTGTTAATGCTGCTTGAATATAGTGTTACGAGCCGGGTTGTAACAGTTAGACTGCTGCTTTGAGGTCAGATTGTGCAAAGCCTTCAATTGTCTATGGCTGTAAACTGCGCAAAGTGTAAGGCAGGGGTGGGCAATTATTGTTCCAGGGGGGCCACATAAGACATCCAGATTGTTACCAGGGGCCAAACAAACTTTGCTATATCAAGAACCTTTTTTTAATCATTCTATGAAATTGAAAACAAGCTGGCCTTTATTGGGCTCCATCCTCACATGTAAACATCAAGCATTACAGAATCACACACAAAGGAAATGGAAGCATTTCAAAGTATTATCTTTTTAGCTTCATGTATGAAACAGCGCAGCTCGTACATGTGATTGTTGACTCACTGGTTTTTGAAAATCACAACACAGCCCCAAATTCCATCTTTGTGTCTACTGCCGTTGTTTTTTTGTTTTTCTTCACTTTGGCACTGGTCTGAGAATCCAAATCACAGATTGCAGATTTATTGAGAGGGACTCGTCAGTTGTCCCTTATGATATCAAAAAACAAGTTTAGTATATCCCCTCTTGTATAAACATGGCGGCCCCCGTAGGGAGGTCCCAGTCCTCATGTAAAAATGCATTAATAGGCTCATTTCAAAGTAATGGGAAAGAATAATGTGTTAAGGTGATTAGGAAAATGCCAGTGTGAAATTGTTTTGTAATTATTTTCCTACCAGTAGAAGTGACAAAATCTTACACACTGCAGTTTAAAGGTGCAGTGTGTAAGATTATTATTATCATTATTGTCACTTCTAAAACATATTACATAACAATAACATATTAATGAATTTATAATCACCTAAATGTTTTCTTTTTGCCCATTATCTTTAAATGAGCCCATCAATGTATATCTACATGAGGAGTGGGTCCTCATCTTCGGGGGCCTCCATGTTTTTACAGTAGCCCAGAGTGGACGTACTAAACATCTTTTGAGTTTTAATGACAACTGAGGACTCCCATTGGTTTTCCTGCATATTTAGATGGGCCAGGGTGAGGTGATGGATACAACATGCAACTTCACCTCTAGATGTCACCAAATCTTACACACTGCACCTTTAAGGTAAATTCACCTTTCCAGTGTCTCCTCTACAAAGGTATAGCCCTGATGAAACTTAAAAACATCAGGCTAATGAAAAGAGTGACCCAGATAAACCAGAGTGAGCGATGGTAGTCTGTAACTGGAGCTTCACTAACAGATGACTGCACAATACAGGAAGTCTCTGCAGGCATGTCCATTCACTTTGCTCAATGTTGTCTCACAACAGTGAATTAAGGGTTGAGGCACAAGCACAGCCGCTGTCTATTCTGGGCCAAACATTTCTGCAGGCGGCTCAGAGCCATTCAGAGATAGAGCGAGACAAAGGTCAGGCTCCGAGCCCACAGAACTGAGTGACACTCTAGCGCGATTTGGGCTATATTTGCTTCACCATGGTGCTCGAGCCAGGATGGAGTGGGTGGACCAGGAGCTCTTAGTGGGCTATGCGTGGAGTAGGATGGGTGGGTGGAATGAGAGAGGAAGGGAGGGAACGGTTGCTATGATGGAGGAGTAGATGGGTTTATTTTTAAATTAAAGGGAAGGTGATGTACATTAGTGCGAGACAGCCAGTGTACAGGAGCCACTGCGAGGGCCCTTCACTGCAACTACATTGCAACATCATCCTTTAACGACAGAATGTGCTGAAGTCACTGTTGGTTCATTTTCTGCTCCGTATGGAGACTGCCATCTGATGTGGAAGTCATTGGAGCATCATGTCCTTAAATCACTGTTGTGATACAACAATCTGTTACCTGTTACCTGTTGCCTCATGTCATGTTATCTATCCATTTCTCTTTTTATCTGTTTTTATTAAATGTGCAGGGTGTAAGACTTGTCATTTTTGTCACTTCCACAAAATATTACAAAAAAATTACATACCGACATCTCACCAAATCTTTCTTCAGCGATATCAAAAAATTAATCTGATTAGAGTGCTTAAATCTATGTTTTATTACTTGTGTAATGAACCTAACACGTACAAGAGAGTGTTTCTGTAATAAGTAAATAAACCTGGTAAAGTAACATTACACAGGGTCCACATCCATAATAAACAATCGCCACATGATGGCATCAACATGTTCATCTTTTCTGGTCTAGTCGCCATGTTTCTAGCATAAACATCCCCTGGGAGGGCATGTGCCGGGCATCAACTCAATACAACGGTCATAGGGACGGTGGGGGGCAGAGATGTGGCCTTGGCTTTGCTGAAGACCTCTCGGAAGTCGGGAGAAACTCTGGAAATGTCTGAACTGGTGTTCGGTTGTGACATAAACCGGGGTACAGGGGAGTGCTAGAGACACGTGGTAGAAGTAGTAGCTCCAACTGAGGATGGAGCCGCTCGCCCAGTCAACAGGAGGGCAATGCCGTCAGCCAAGGATAACCCAAGATGAGTGGGATATCAGAGGAAGACAGGCAGTGGAAGCGGATGGTCTCATGGTGGTTACCAGACACCAGCAAATGGACTAGAGAGGTCAGATGAGTCACTGTCCCCAACAAATGGCATTCCAAGGGGGTCCAGAGGGGTCTTCTCGAGACATAATGTTGGCGTCAGAACTAGAGTCAATGAAGGTGGGGAGTGTGTGTGTCCCACCAGGGACAATAATCTTGAGAAAAATATGCTTTTATTTTGAAATTCCATTCCATTTCCTGTGTGTGTGACATGCTTGACGTTTTAATGTGAGGACGCACAGTTGCGTCCAGTAGCCTTCGTTCTCAGCACCTCCCCTCGCTTTCTTAGCCTTCAAAAATAAAAGTCCCACTTTAGAAAACCACCCCCATTTGTTTCAATTGACGGATATTGTCTACAAAACAAAACTCTCTCATTTCCAAATAATCTATGTATTTTTTTTGTTTTGTGCAAAATGTTTAATTGTTTCCCTGACACACTGTTATGTTGCTCTCACATCCATTTGAGTTTAATGATAAGATGATGTCTGGAGGAATTGTTACTGAAATATAGATGATATAGAAAATACATCAATAAACAGCCCATAGGATGTTATCAATAATTTCAATAACACTCAGGGTTTCTTATTTGTCCCCCCCCCCCCCCCCCGAAGACGAATTACCCAACCCTGACTTAGAGCCATTATAACTACTTGAAAGTGTTGAAAACTTTTGAGACTATGTTCATACTCTCAAAAAGCGATTTAATAGCCAAATAATCACCGTGAAAACAACAGGGACGCTGCCCCACTCGATGCCCAGGCACCAACAAGACAAATGCAGAGCCAGGAGTCATTGACTGGTTTATTAATGACCCAAATGCCAGTAATCTACTGGCCTAAGCACACAGAAGACAGATGGCTACAATCAATTGAATCAATTTAAAGTGATTTCCTCTCAATCTCTCAGCATTACCTGTGCAATAATGTACAGTGGCAGAGGTGTCCTATAGACCTCTATCCTGAACCTAGTTAGTCAACAAGTTAGTTACAATTACCACAAAATATTTTTAATGAATATTTTATTTGCCTGTTACTCGTACCCCAACTAACCCATGACAGTGTTTTTTTTAAATGTGCAGTGTGTTAAGATTTGGAAACTTCTAGAGGTGAAATTGCATGTTGTATCCATCACCTCACCCTCAGCCTTCTGAACATGCAGGAGAACCTATGGTAGCCCACAGTTGTCATTAAAACTCAAAAGATGTATAGTACATACATAGTAAGATGTATTTGTAGTCCACTCTGGGCTACTGTAAAAACATGGCGGCCACCGTAGAGAGGACCAGCTCCTCATGTAAATATACATTAATAGCCTTATTTAAAGAAATGGGGAAAAAATAACACATTTAGGGGATTCATTAAAATGTTAACACTGCAATTTTTTTTGTCACTTCTTATGGTAGGAATACAATTGCAAAACAATTTCATACTGGCATTTTCCGAATCACCAAAATGAATTCCCATTCTTTCCCATTATGTTTATACAAGAGCCCAGAGTGGAAGTACTAAACATCTTTTCAGCTTTAATGACAACCGCGCCACTCTAGAGGTGAGGTTTAATGTTGTATCCATCACCTCACCCTCACCGTTCTGATCATGCAGGAGAACCTGTGGTAGACTTCAGTTGTTATTAAAACTCAAAAGATGTTTAGTATGTCCACTCTGAGATACTGTAAAAACATAGCGCCCCCCATAGAGAGGACCCGCTCCTTATGTAAATGTACATTAATGGGCTCAAAAAATAAACATTGAGGTGATTATAAATTCATGAAATGTTGGTATGTATTTAATTTATAATTTTTATTTTTTTAAATGTCCAAAATCTCACACACTTAACTTCTCATTCTGTTAGTTCTGCCAGTCAGCCTGAGCTCTGACTCCAAATGTTAGCATACACTGTAAACCTGGATTTTGTTTTGATGTAACATGTTTAGCTGTCATTATTATTTCATGTTGTGTAAAAAAAGGGTCTAAAACTAAAATACGTTGGTTGTTTAAACAAATACATTTAAAAAATTACTTGAAATATGCTGTAAAATGATCATGATAAGCAGACACAACTTAGGATGTTTAATTGTGTTAGGGAGGGGAGGGGCTTACTCAATTTGAACCGAGCAACATCCAATGGGGGTTACAAGGAAGAGGGGTGCTGCCTTCTACTGCTGACACTTACTGGAAACGTTTCGATGGTAAGTATTTGTATATTGTTAAATGCTATAATTCATGCTCCTCTCTCACGTTATATTTTCTCCCTCCCTCCTCACACACGTGCCACTTTAAGAGGAAAACCACCTTATTTCAGGATTAAGAGTTGTGGTGGATGGAATTTTGGCATCCTAAATTTGCTTTTAGGGCTTTTAGGGCTCAGTAATACTTTGTGTTGCCAGGCTGACTTGAAGCATGTGGAATAGGTACGAGAATAATGTGTCAGTCTACTCTGTGCAGGCTTCTCCTTACAGTCAACCCATATTCTCCCAAACTGTAGGAGGCAGTGTATCGAGCACTCGCGTCTCAAGTCTGTTAAGACTAGATGAAGCAGCGCGGAGGGACATGTCCGGACCTGTTCTTTTAATACATCCGAGCGCGGGTACTTTTAACGGTCCAACCTCTGTCCTTACCGGAAGCGCTCGCCTGTCCTGTCCTCCGCACACAGCCTCTGGCTGTAGCTTTGTGGTGAAAAGATACTCCGACTTGTTCCCAGTCCACGGGTGACGTTATAAGGTTACAAGGACCAGTCCAGGTACAATAAGTTTGATAAATGTTCACGTTCACTGTAACGTTAAGTTAGCATGTTCGCTCTGGCTAAACGTAAGCTAAGGTAATAGTGACTCAATAGTGACCGGAATAGTGATAGCATGCTAACGGTAACGTTCTTGCTGGTTGTGATGCTACTTCTCGTCTTCAGACTGACTGATGGGGACTCGTCAGGTAACGTTTACCAACATAGTGTATCAACCCTCCGGCTCCTCTGCCATGTCGGGGATATTAACGTCTTTTATTTGAAAAAGTGGTGGCTCTTAGAAAGCTAACGTAGTTATAAAAACTCAACCTATATGTATATTTTTGTGTGTATGTGCCTGCGTTTCAAAGTGTTGGTTTGGATTCACATGAACATTTTTGACATTCTTTGAAGCTAAATTATTTCCAGTGAGAAGAAAAGAGGTGTTGTAGTCCAATCGCGCAACAAGGTACTGGTGGTCTTAACTACCCCAATGCAGTATGAAATAAAGTGAAAAGTTATTATTATTTATTTTGTTTATGTATTGTACTTTTTGGATGACATGCTCTTTTTTCATTAAAAGGTACATTAGAAAATGTTATGTTTTTTTATCACTTCCTTCATATACAATTTTGGTATTTGATTTGATTAAAATAATAAACAAATACTTTTAAGTAGTATTGAATGATTCTATCTGTTTTCTGATGTTTGTTCAACTTAAAATGATTAGTTTATATACATTGTTTGCTCAAGTAAATAAAGGGTTTAGGTTGAGACTACTAATTTAAACTTAAATATGTCTGTTAAATAAAATGTACAATTTATGTTGATACAATTTCACATTTTTAGTTTCAGCTCAGTGTAAAAATTGATGAAGACAACAGGTTTCCACAAGACTTGCGAGTAAAGTCAACTAGTTCGGGTTAATAGTATAGTTGGTGCATCAGTGCAATGAGGCATTGATAAACTGTCTCACTGCTGTGAATGTCTTATTTGACCTGTGTTTCATTCGAGGGGCAATCTCCTTATGAATCACATGAGGAAGTGAAAAACGTGCAGTTCATAGGGTGGCTACTTGAGGCTGTCTCCAAAAGTGAGATAATGCCCATAGATTCCCATGTTTAAATGGTCCACTTCAGAGGTGAATTCAAGCCTGGTACAAACTATAGTTTTAGTATCAATCAGTCAAATGTTTTCAACTGTACAGAGGGTGAATTCTTTTTCTACCTAGCTAAATCTTATTCGAGCAACGTTTGAAATTGTGCATAATTAAGGGCGTGGTATCTGGACTGACAGCTGGGCCGACCTGACACGTACCGTGGCCAATGTGACGGCACCACGAGCTGTGTGTGTTCCACTTCTATGCCCATTTTTGGATGAACCAGGAAGTAGGAGGAATTAGGCATCGGCAAGATGGCGACAATTGGCTTGCCCACAATTTGCTTCATAAACACTGCAGAAACCAACAGTTGATGGCACGGACGCTACGTCCATCTTTATATACAGTCTATGGTTTTGTTATGTTTGTATTTTGAAACAAATGTCAAAATCAGCTTTGTTTTCCCATAAGGTGAGGAACCTCTTCAGGCCTTGTGGTTGCTATGATGCAGCATAAGTTGATCATACCACATATCACTTCATTTGTATCAGTGAGAAGAAATGCAACATACTATATGAGTCACTGAGCAGCAGGCCATGTAATGTGGACCAATACTGCAGCTGTGTATTGACTCTCTCTATGTGGACATAAACAAAAAGTAAATAATTCACTCTCTCTTATGTGTGTGTGTGTGTGCGCGCGTGCGTGTGTGTGTTGTGTGTGTGTGTGTGTGTGTGTGTGTGTGTGTGTGTGTGCGTGTGCGTGTGTGTGTGTGGTCTATTGAGTTAAATTGACTGTCACCTCAAATGTCCTGTGCCAGCTGCTCTCCTTTACTTGTTCATTTGTCACAGTTACTGCACCAGATCTCTCTTCCATTTCATGCACGTTTGCAATGCATTTGCATATTAGAAAAATTAGGTAACAATAATGATAATAACAATAACAACAACAACAACAACAATAATAATAATAATAATGACAATAATAATAATAATAATAATAATAATAATGATAATGACAATAATAATAATAATTATGTCCACAATGCATACAATTGAACCAATCAGTCTTCAAACCATATTTGCAGTTTTGGGGAGGTGCACATCACAATATGGGGTAAATATACATTACTGGGCGAAATGAGTCCATTATGTATATTTACACGAGGAGCGGGTCCTCTCTATGGAGGCCGCCATGTTTTTATAGTAGTAAAAGTGGACATACTAAACATCTTTTGAGTTTTAATGACAACTGAAGTCGACCATAGGTTCTCCTGCATGTTCAGAAGGGTGAGGGTGAAGTGTGTAACTTAACCTCTAGATGTTACCAAATCTTACACACTGCAGCTTTAAGTCTACTTGAATCAATGGATGAATTAATACATCTCATAAATATCTTTTAAAATAGACATGTAGCTATTAACTGTATGTGTGATCAAGGCACACACACACATCAACTCACACAAATCTGCATGTTATCATGTAAAATCATGTACTGGCAAGCACAAGACATATTACACAGTTGTGGTCTGTTTCCTTCTGTCTCAATAACACACACACACACACACACACACACACACACACACACACACACACACACACACACACAATTGTGACAGCTGTTCTGCTCTCTGCTTCACTGTAACTTCAGTTGCACATGTCAGGCTGCTCCTTCACATCAGGGAGCTGATTCCCATTGGTCCCTCCCACACACACACACACACACTGACACCTGTTACCTGGAATATGTGCTCTGAAAAACTGAGAGCTGCGTTCAAGAGCACTCCACAACAGCAACACCCAGCAGTGGAGTTTTGACAGTGATAGTGAGGTAAACAGCTAGTGACGTCCGTCCTATACCAACAAGCAGCTATGTCACATTATTCAGTACTGAAATAGTGAAACAACCTGAGGCGCAGAACCTTTTTTGGTGCTTGTTGAAGCCCTGAGTGTGTGTGTATGCTTAGTGGAGTCATTTGATTATGTAATCTTACTTTTCTACACAAAGGGAAAGTGAGGCAGTCATTTTTTTCTTTTATAAATAAAACCAAAGAATGTCCACTCCTGTGAAACATCAAATTGAAATATACTTGACTCTGGAGATGTGTGGACCATACAAACAAGTAAAAGAAATAACGCTAAATATAAATATATATTAAATCCTATTAAAGGTGCAGTGTGTAAGATTTCGGCCATTTTTGTCACATCTAAAATTATCACAAAACAATGACATTGTTATGTGATTATGAATTCATAATCACTTAACTGTTTTATTTGTAATCCATTACCCTTCAGTGATCCCATTGAATTCAATAAAATTCCATTACATTTGCATGAGGAGCGGGGGCCACCATGTTTTTACAGTAGCCCAGAGTGGACATACTAAACATAATTGAATGACAACTGAAGTCGACCATAGATTCTCCTGCATGTTCGGAGGGGTGAGGGTGAGGTGATGGATACAACATCACCTCTAGATGTCACCGAATCTTGCACACTGCACCTTTAAATGAAGAGCAATTAAAACGTGGCAGGAACAATCAGGAACGGAGAGGAGCACGTTCTGTTGGAATCCGTGAAGTGAAGTGATGTAAGCGTGAAAGGGGGAGGAGGTTAGCGGTTCGAGACTACAAAGTGCCCCCGTGCTATTAGCACATGATGTAAATGGTGTGAGATACAGAAGGCACGGAACATACTGTAGATCACGTGTGTCAATCTCGTGTCACGCAAGATCATTGTATGTGGCCAGCGAGAATTCAAAGGCATATGATTGTCTAAAAATAAAAGTCAAAAATATACATTGCCCATGATTTCTAGTTAATTACACATGCCACATTTGATCTGTAGCAATATATTCAGTGTGTTTACATTTTCACATGTATGTAAGACAGATGAAGCACAATAGGAAGTGAAAAAATGTAGTTCATGGGGTGGCCACTGGGGGAAAATCCCCACATACTGCCATGTTAAAATGATCAACTTTTAGTCTAGTACTAACTTTACATGCTTTTGGTCTGTCAGTCACATGTTTTCCCGTGACAAATGTAAGGAGGGTACATTTTTTTCGAACTCGATTATTTTTTATTTGTATTCATTCGAAATTACGCATAATTAAAGGCATGGTCTCTTGATTGACACCTGAGCTGATGGATGAGATGAAGCCACCACTTTGCCTGTTTTTGAGTGAACCGGGAACTAGGAGGAGTTAGGATTTGCCAAAATGGTGGCTTCTCCTCCTGACTATTTTATGTTCTCCATCGAGGGACACAGTGAGCCTCAGAATCCTGATCTCACGCAGAAATAGACACCGATCGATGGGTCTCTGTGCAGAAAAAACATTTCTGAATGGCCGGAGAATACTCCCATTCCAAATGCGATGCAGCGAGGCGGGTATTGTTGACGCACACTCCTCCGTGGAGACTCCAAGTTTAATATTCCAACTGAGCTTCTAAAAAAAGGGCACGGCAACTCTCAGCAACCAAAGAGAGAAACGTTAGCGAAAGCAATAAAGCTGGCGCTGCTGGAGCGAGGGAGGGGAAGAGATGAAGAAAGAGCATGTGTGAGGCAGAGCAGAGGGCAGACAGGGCTGTGACCACACTGGCTGTGGTGAAGTAGTGTTTTCCTGCAGACGCCATGGAAACGCTACGCACACACGAGTCTGACCATCAATATCCTAAAGGTTTCGCCTGCAGTGGCTTCACTGTTAGGGCTTTCACACTGGCAGGGAACCAGCATGGTATCTGTTCCTGAACCAAAACTGGAATCAGCTGGCTCGTTCAGACATGGAAAAGTGAAAAGTTGGTTCTCGGTGGAACCGAAATATTATGGTTCGAGCAAATGAGGGGCTTTGCCACTGACAAATTGCTAAACAGAGAGAAATGATTAGGTTTTTATTTTATGAAAATAGAAATTGCAATGTTCATGAGGTTGACCTTGGCAATGAAATGTCATATAATTACTTTAAAAGCAATGGGTACATTTAGAGGTGATGCATATGGCCTGTGGCTCAATGGTCCCAGTGTGCCATGTCCTGTGTTAAGAGCTGAGTTATTTCAGTGTCCCTGGTTTTATTTTGGTGAAGGGTTTTTCTGTCTTCCTGTCTGCACTTCGTCTGTCTTGTCTTGCCCCGCTTATTCCCTGATTGTCTGCACCTGGTGCTCATCACCTTGTCTCCCTTCATATACGCCTCCTCTCCTCTGTCCTGTGCCAGTGCGTCCTTGTTTGTTTGATGTCAAGTCCTTGTTCTCGTTCTGTTCCCTGTCTTGTTCCTGTCTTGTTTCCGATCCCTTATCGCGGGTAAGCCTGGCTACGTCCTCGTCTTCTCCCTCGTTTGTTCCTGTGTTTGTGTCGCTTCACGTCTACCAAGATCTGTCATGCCTGTCTTGGGGTGGGCGCCATGTTATTGCAATAGAGTGAGCGTACAAAACATCTAGACTTCAGTTGTCATTAAAATTCAAAAGATGTTAAGTACTTCCACTCTGGGCTACTGGAAAAACATGGCGGGCCCTGTAGAGAGGACCCGCTCCTCATGTAGAGATACATAAATTCCTGAAAATGTCGTGTCATCTTCTACGGTGTTTTCCAGTATTCTGGGTGGTGGGATATTTCTACCAGTACACACAGGGGCATTGGGCGTAGTTGTGGTTTAGGAGGGTGTCAAAGCCAGTGACACTGCAGCAGGGTCCAACTGGGACTTGAACCATTAACCTTTATTTCCAAAGGCGACTGCTTTAACTACTGAGCCACAGCTGCCCAATTCCTGAAAATGTCAGTATGTAAGTGTTTTGGAATTGAATGAAGTCACAAAAAATGACAAAACACGCTTTAATAAAAGTCTATCTTGTTCTCACTTAGTTCCGGGTTCAGTTCATGAAATCATAGATTATTTCCCCACAACATGTTTCCAACACAACTGCCAGAAGAAACCATCATTTAATACATTTATCTCCACAAATAAGGTTTGCTGTGTCGGCCACAACCTTTCTGATCTTTTCCACCCTGCAGAGAAACAGCTTTGAAATCAGGCTTCAGAAAAGTCCTTGGTGCAGCTGAGGCCCCTAATGGAAAAATCCTCATCAAAAGAGGGTAATCAATAGGTTGGCTTATAATGGGAGCAGGGATGTAGTAGGTGGGGGACGCAAACCTTAAAGGGGACCTATTGTACCCATTTAAGGGACTTTCTATTTGTTCTTGTTCCAGATTGGCTGAAAATGTAGCTTAGTCCCGCCTTCTAAGCATGCAAGTTTCATACTCACAGGCAGCTCTCAGCCGACAGCCTGCACTGAAAAACAAAAACATTGCAAGGAGAAGTAACCGAGTTCAAAACGTGAACATAAGAGTACGTCCGTATATTTTCGAGCTGGAATGGCCTTTAAAACGTACAATCACACTGAAATGATTAGAAATAGAGATATTAGACCGCTTGGTTCAAAGTCCCACTCTGCTATGACATGCTAGCCTGAGCTAGCCACGAGGCTAACGGAAACCAAAGGTATCATTATTGAGAACATGTTTATCCGACACGGTTGGAGTAGTGTTCTCAGAGTGGATTCCAGGCTTAAAATATAGTTTGTTTGAAACAAATCTGTCGAGCAGACGGCAACATATGTTTGTCAAAAGCAAACAAACAAGCAGCACCGTGGGACACAGTGAGGTCAAAGCGCGTTGTTTACCTCGGATAACCTTCTCTTAAACACGGAACATTCGGAGGTCTTACACCAACCCAAAGTTCGTTAGTCCATGAGCCCTTAAAGAATCAATTCTTCGCCGGTATAATAACTCCATTGACGATATTGAGGACAAGCTCAGCTCAGGTCTTTTAAATCTCTTGTCCAGTGGCTGTGTTCGTACGGATCAATTCCACCGATCAGACTCATTTTGTTAGAGATACCGAGTCTTCAGAACAGGGTCCAGCTCGTCTCGGTTCGGTCCATCGCCTTTTGTTTTGTTCGGTCCATGTATCTCTGTGTTTGTTCCTCTGTCTCTGCAGCACCGTGTCTAACTCAGCTATGACAACAAACTACAACAATGGCGCCGGCGGCCCACAATGCATTGCGAGATCACGTGCCCATTCGAGCCATACAGTTAGGTTGGAGAGTGCCGGTGTTTGACTGACATCCTCTAGTGCAGACACACACGCCCACCCTCGGTTTGTGACATCACGAATTGCCTTGTGTTGCAAACCGCACGTTTTGCTTCTCCTGCTGAAGCTGCCACCGTCTTTGTTAAATTACTGAAACAAGCGTTTACGTGGTTTCGACCAGTTTATTAGTGATACCTCTACACCATAACCGTGTGTTTGACTTCAAAAGTGAGGAAAACCACAATAGGTCCCCTTCAAGCAGGGAGCTGGAAATTTTAGCCATGTTTACAAACCTCTTAAAGGTGCAGTGTGTCAGATTTTGATCACTTCTAAAAATATTACAAAACAAAACATACTGACATTTTCATGAATTTCTAAACACCTTCATGTTTTATTTTTTTCCTGCATTAGCCTTAAATAATCCCAGTGATGGTACAAGGAGCGGGTCTTCCTCTCTACGGGGTCTGCCATGGTTTTACAGCGGCCCAGAGTGGATGTGCCGAACATCTTGTGAGTTTTAGATATCATAGCTTCCCCTGCATGCTCAGAACGGCGAAGGTGAGGTGATGGATACAACATGCAACTTCTCCTTTAAGGGTAATGGATACAGATAATAGTTCAATTCGGTGATTAAGAAAATGTCAGTGTATCATTGTTTTGTTGTTTTTCTACCAATAGAAAATGACAGAATCTTACACTGCACAAATTGAGTGGTATTGTCTAAAAAACAAAATGTTAAATTATTATAAATACAGTGAACCCTCGCTATAACGCGGTTCACCTTTCGCGGCTTTGCTGTTTCGCGGAGTTTTTTGTTTGTTTTTTTTTTTCATTGTGTTCTGAATCCTGATTGGCTAAGGGACTGTAGTCTAGAAGTGAAAAAAAAATTGACATTGGTCTTTCACTTCGACCAATGTCATCGATATCCGTGCCTCGTCTCTGTACAGACCGCCAAATTAACGTTCGCAAATTTTCTCCTTGACAAAA
This sequence comes from Chascanopsetta lugubris, assembly GCA_016785325.1. Classification (NCBI taxonomy): domain Eukaryota; kingdom Metazoa; phylum Chordata; class Actinopteri; order Pleuronectiformes; family Bothidae; genus Chascanopsetta; species Chascanopsetta lugubris. The sequence goes on along the minus strand of JAFBJT010106021.1, from coordinate 23,957 downwards.
CCCACAATGTCGACGAAACGTTCTGCACCGACAAAGGCACCTCTGGACGGAAAATGCTAACGATCGCAGAAAAAGTTAAACTTCTGGACATGCTGAAGGAAGGTAGAAGCTATGCGGCTGTAGGGCACCATTACGGAATAAATGAATCTTTGGTTCGTTCCATAAAAAAGGAGGAAAATAACATAAGGACGACAGCAGCAATACGTTTCAACAAGGATGCAAAAAGGGTTGTGACTGTCCGCAACAAGACCATCGTAAGGATGGAGTCTGCTTTAGCTTTGTGGATTAATGACTGCAGGGAAAAGAACATTACGCTGGATACCAACGTTATCCGCACAAAAGCTAAAAAACTTTATGAAACCTTTGCTGACAGCGAAGACATTCGTGACAGCGAAGAGGAGGAGGATGCAGATCCCGGGCCATCGACGAGTGTTGTTCACGCAGTATCAAGCCCATTTACTGACAGCAAGGGCTGGTTTGAGAAATTTCGGAAACGCTTTGGACTTAAAAATGTTTCTCTGCACGGAGAGGCCGCCTCTGCGAATACCGCTGGAGCAGAGGCATACGTGAGCAACACATTTAAAGCGATCTTTGAGGAAGGGGGATATAAGCCTGAACAAGTTTTTAATATGGATGAGACTTATTTTGGAAACGAATGCCCTCTCGCACCTATATCATGCAGGAAGAAGCCAAAGCCCCGGGATTTAAGGCCCAAAAAGATCGTTTGACTCTGGTCATGTGTGGAAATGCTGCAGGTTTTATGATAAAACCAGGGCTTGTTTATAGGTCTAAAAATCCTAGATTCCTGAAAAACAAAAAATAAGGATGCGTTGCCCGTTTACTGGATGCACAACGCAAAGGCTTGGATGACAAAAGCGCTCAATCAGGATTGGTTCAAACAGTGTTTCATCCCGGAGGACAAGTGTTATTTGAGAGGAAAAGGACTAGATTTTAAAGTGCTTCTTCTCGTTGACAACGCCGGAGGTCACGCTGATGATTTGTCGTACGATGGTGTGAAAATTGAATTTCTGCCGCCAAACACTACATCGCTGATTCAGCCCTTGGACCAAGGCATCCTCCGTGCTTTCAAGGCTCTCTATACCAACATCCTGCAACATCTTATTGAGGCTGTGGACTCGGATCCAGATTTCTCACTAAAGAAGTACTGGCGTGGATACACCATTGCATCATGTCTCCAAAATATTCAGAGGGCCATTCAGGAGATGAAAACTGAAACTTTGAGTGCCTGCTGGAAAAAACTGTGGCCAGAGGCTGTGCAAAACCCGACCGGAGTCTCCCTTGACGAGATCCATCACTCTGCGGTAGATACAGCTGTGAATCTAGCTAAACAGCTTGGAGGAGACGGCTTTAATGACATGACTCCTGAAGAAATTAATGACCTGATTGATGCACATACACATCCGCTGACTGATGAAGACCTGGCAGAGATGACACAGCCACCAAGTGAGGATGAGGGAGAAGGGGAAGAAGAGGACACAAGTGTTGATAAAGAGGAGAAAGATGGACCAACACTTGATCGCTTGGCAACCATGGTGAGAATGGCCGCTGAACTTCAGCGAGTGGCACAAGAATGGGACCCTTCGATGTGTCGGCCATTACGGTTCTCAAATATAATCGAAGGTGGCATGTCTGTTTATAAGACTCTTCTTGCCCAGAAGAAAAAAGAGCGCCAACAACTACCCATAACTATGTTCTTCTCTCGGAAAAAGACACCTGCACCACAGCCTTCAGTAGAAAAAGACGCTACAGCGGAGCGGAGTCAGGACGAAGAGGCACAGTCAGAGGGACTGTGAAATACGCGTGAGTCACAATGGGTCCAACCTCGTATTCATTATTAAAATTATTATTTTACGGTATTTTTTAAAACTATCATCGTTATTTGTAAGAAAACGTTTATATTTTTATTGCTTAAACAAATGCTTGGGCCTGAAAACAGGTTTGATCTTTGGTTTCATTCTATAGTATAGTATTGTATTGTATAATAATTGTGAAAAATAAAGCTGACTACTTCACGGATTTTGCCTATCGCGGGTTCT
>JAFBJT010106021.1:11154-21852 GCA_016785325.1 Chascanopsetta lugubris | reverse complement strand
TATATATATATATATAAATATTGATGTAATACGGTATATATATGTATATATATACCGTATATATATATATATATGTGTGTGTATATATATGCCCTGGGTCTTAATATAACAAAGTTGGTTTGGCCCCTGGTAACCATGTGAGTTTCTTATGTGCCCCCCTGGAAAAAACAATTGCCCACCCCAGTATTAATCCAATGGCATGAACTAAATATGGCGTGACATATTGTCCAGCACTATCAAAGAAAAAAGCAGTGGAGCTTTTCTTCCCCTCGTGTTGAACTTATTTTGTAATTCCATCAATAGGCGGGGGAAATGGCTCTTTGTTTGTTCCTAAATTAGACACTGCCCGGGGTCAGAGCTATTTAGCCTAAATAAAAGTTCTACTTCTATTTGGAAACTGCAGTTAGCTGGAGAGTTTTAAAGTGTGAGTCAGTGAGAGAAGATTCAAAGGTCATAAAACAAGTCCCCAAGTCAGACAGACAAATTCATGCAGCAAATAAAGCGAAAGTGTCTGGGACAATGATAGAGTTCACCATCAGCCCGCCTCCCTGGAGGATCGGGTTAATTACATTTTCGATATCGCACAAGATCACAATAGACGTCATTGAAGGTTACCTTTCCTATAGAACAGGTTTCTAACTTGTTCTTTTGTTAAATACAATTTTAAAAGGAAAACTCATTTACATGTCAGCATGTCATTTCTGTCTCCTGTCCTCTGCTCTCCACTCTCAGACCGACCCGACCCGCGCACACACACACACCCACCCACCCATCCACCCATACACACACACACACACACACTCATGAGAACGCTTCCCCGCTCGTCGGAAAATAATTGAAAGAAATGGCTATCGTGATTCCTGTGTTTGTGTCCGTGTCCGTCTATCTCCTCCGGCCCCTCTGCGCGTGCCCCCTCTGTGCGTGCGTGTGAGCGAGCGCGTGCGCCCCCTCGAAGCTGTAAACCTAGAGGGAACACTACATAGTGTCCATGACTGTCACCCGTTGGATTCTGCAGAGTCCATTTGAAGCGAATAGTGGGCAAATCCCTTGTCACCATCTTGTTGAATCTTTACTCCTACAACTTCCTGATTCATCCAAAAAATAAATAAATGAATAAATAAATAATAGATTAATAAAATAATAATGATAATAATAAACTTTATTTGTATAGCGTATTTCATACAAACATTGCAGCTCAAAGTGCTTAAAATGGACATTAAGGGCTGAGACACAGCATATAGCTGTGGGTGGGCTCATTGTGGCGTCGCGTCACCTGCGGTATGCTGGGTCGGTCAAGAAGCCGCGCCATTAATTATGCGCACTTTCAAACATCAATAAAATCAAAGAAAAGCAAGTTAGGAGAGAATTCATCCCCGTACAGTTGTCAAAGGAAAACATGTGACTGATTAAGACTAAAACTGTAATTTGTACCAGGTTTTAAACATGTTTCATTCCCCTCTTTAACATGGGAGTCTATGGGGATTTCCTCCCTTTTGGAGTCAGCCCCCAGTGGCCAACCCATGAACTGCAAGTTTTTTCACTTCCTTATGTGCTTCATCCGTCTGCACCAGAGGAACCGTAGGGGACGACGTTTGACCATTTATTTGGAAATAAATTTTCTACCCTTAGCACAAATTTGTTTTCAAGAATTCATTTATTTTGTCTTTATATTATCAACTTGAAAAAATTGGAGATTCATTCCTTTTTTGTTAATTTGTGGTATAACCATAGCCTCCTGTTATTTGTATTAATGCCTACTGCTTATTATAACATTAGACACAACATTACAGTAATGTAATTTGATTTATCCCCGCAAAAAGCTGAAAAGAGATTAACATTTTTCTTGTGACGTACTTCATGACCATTACATGTAACAAGGACTCTTCCATGAATGGAAACAAGTAGAGGGCGACACATTTTCTTTGCATTGTCTGTGGGCAACAAAGAACAGTGAGCATGTTGAATACTGCCAATCCAATGTAAAAGAGGGAACTTAAGAATGGTGCATAGTTGCCCGTTCACACACACACACACACACACACACACACACACACACACACACACACAATGTCAATAAAAGAAAAATAAATGAATGCTATCAACAACCAAACCATCAAAACCGTTGACAGTTATAAAAATCTGGCAGTAACACTGGACAATAAATTCAGCTTCGACCAACACGCTACAGACATTTTCAAGAGGACACAACAAAGACTATCCGTCATTTGCAAATTAAAAGAACTCTATATTTCATCTCCTCTTCTCCTACAACTTTATAACAGTATCATCCAGACCATCCTCACGTACTGCTCCTCCTGTCCCTTTAAGCTCTTATACCCCTTTTCCACCAAACTGGTCCCAGTGCTCGTTTGATGTGGGGTCACGTGGTGTGGTTAGTGGGTTCCGCTCCCACACTTCTGAAGACCCCGTTTGTGTTTCAACCGTTAAGAGCCCAAGTCAGAGCCACGTCATTACGTCATCATATAATGTTGGATAATGAGGAGTAGATCGCCCCCCTTCCCACTGACCTCCAGCCCCTTCCTCTGTCCCCATTATACTATATATACGCTGCCCAGTTACTACCCCTGCTCCCAGGACGAGGACTGCCCCCTTCAGACCGCTGCCACGCTCAAACACAAGATACAACCCACTGCCGCTCCAGCTCCGTCCTCTGTTCCCCATAATACTTTATAAATATTCACTGATCCACTGTGTCTGGACGCATACAGCAGAGGACGGCTACTCCGCCAATGAGCGCTGCCCCCGCCGCGGGAGCAGCGACTCCCCAACATCCCACTGCTGCTGCTGCTCTGTCCTCTGTCCCCGTAGTACTTTAACAATCTTTTAAATGTATTAATAAAGTGGTCGAGTGTCCGGACACATCCAGCAGGAGACCGCTGCAGCTTGTGTGAATCAGACCACTCGGACTGATCAAACAGATGTCTCTCTCTGGATACGCTGGATCACTGGCTCGGTTCAAGCAGCTTCTATTCATTTATTGAGGACATTGGAGGGTGATCTTAGTTTCATTAAGCACACGGGTCTCTCATCAGTCCGCTGCTGTTTCATCTGATTCATTATCATTATTATCATTTTATCGCGCTGACGCATTGGCCTTCTAGACATGGTGCTTTTAGACGTTGTTGGTCTCAGTGACCACGCCCCCTACCCTGCCTGTAGACCAGCATTGAGTCGGTGCCCGGTTTGGCTCCTGTTTTGCGGGGCGGAACCAGTGCTCCGACAGCTGAAATACAAAGAACTGCCGCCAAGTCAGGCACTGGCCCATAACTAGCCCAGATATCGGTTTGGTGGAAAAGCAGCTTTATCTGTCACTAGCCATGCCAAACTCACTCTTGGTCATTTTCCCTTCAGGTGACCATAACTCCTCAACCGTTGGGGTTAGAAGGAAAATTCAAAGAGTTCCTGAAAAGAAGTGACAGGAGCAACACGCACTCCCAAGACACAGCTGTCTGAACACAGACAAGATAACATGGGCACATAAGCAACAACTCACACCGCTGCCAAGACAATTGGACTCCCCTGCACCCCATCTCACCGCACTACATAACAATGCTATCTCATGCCTTCCAACCGCAATAGAACAGGACATCACTCACCTACTCAACCAGTACATCACCCCACTGCCCTCAGGGAGGAGGTGCAGAACCCGAAGAAGCAAGAAGCCCCACTTTGGCAAAAGCCTAATCCCTGCAGTCATTGTTGCCTTAAAGGTGCAGTGTGTAAGATTTGGTGACATCTAGAGGCGAAGTTGCATGTTGTATCCATCACCTCCCCCTTCTCATTCGAGCATGCAGGAGAACCTATGGTAGCCCTGGGTTGTCATTCAAACTCAAAAGATGCTTAGTATGTCCTATCGAGGCAGTAGTAAAAACATGATGGCCCCCATAGGGAGGACCACCTCCTGATGTATATATAAATTGAAGGGCTCATTTCAGGGTAATGTTTTGCAAGGCATACATTGAGGTGATTATGTATTTGAGAAAATGTCTCTATATAATGGTTAAGTAAGTATTTCTCTCCAGATATAAGTGACAGAAATTGACCAAAATCTTGCACAGTGCACCCTAATACTCAAAAGATATTTAGAACGTCCGCTTTGACTACTGTGAAAACATGGCAGCCCCCATAGAGAGGACCTCCTTCTCATATTCATTAATGGGCTCATTTAAGGGTAATGGAAAAAGAATATAACGATGAGTTCATTATAAATATAATGAAAATGTCACTGTGTAATTGTTTTGTAATTTTAGGGTGACAAAAACGACCAAAATCGTTCACACTGCACCTTTAAAGAACAACAGGCCACTCTGAGTGTTGTTTTTTTTCTCTCTCTCTCTACCTGTGTCATTCAAGTTGTTATTGAATATTGTCTGGTGTGTCTTGTGTGTGTGTTTTGTATTTTTTTGGTTTTAATTTGTTTTTTGTACAGTGTTGTAAAAAAGAATTTCCCCCTGGGAATAATAAATCTAAATCTAAATACAGGTGCCATCCTTGACCCACATGGTTCGTTTCTACCTGTGCTTGACGACGGATCTTGTTGAAGACAAACATGTCCGATGTCTTCTTCTTTGGCTTTTATGTTGCTCACCGTTTTGGTCTTCCTTTGTGTTATATGACAGAGTCTAATAATTAGTGTCCATCCAAATCCACCGATCCAACAATCCCGACTATATCCACAACTTCTCTCAGCCTGACGTGCGGTCGAAGAACTATTTGTCCTCCTCCAACTAGCAACACCTGTCACCTGATGAAAAGGTTCCTATTTAAGTAGACGTGTGACCCCAAACTCAAAGGTGACACCTAGTGGACAACTTCATGTCCTACACAGACATTTTTTAACCCACTGAAATGGCCCTGACACATACACTCCACACTGCGTTGTCATTTCACCTGATTCTGCCTTGAATTCCCAAACTTTGTTTAAATAAACTGCAATGGAAAAAAAAAAACTTTTATTTCAATTAATAGGATTACATTTAGGAGCCTTTTGTTGGTTTGATTGCCAAAGAAAAGTAAAAGTAATGACGGTGTTACTACAAACCAAATTGCCTGTGTATATTCAGACTCAAAGACTTGGCCGAACAATTGTTGCCTCTCCAGCTTTGCAGCTCTGACCCATAGCAAGCAGATCTTATCACACTATCACTATTGGACTTATTTTTCCTCAAGAGATGTTCATGAATCTATAATCACCCTAATGCATTATTTGTTTTTATCCATTTCCCTTAAATGAGCCCATTAATGTATATTTACACGAGGAGGGCGTCCTCTCTTCGGGGGCCGCCATGTTTTTACAGTAGCTCCGAATGGACACACTAAACATCTTCTGAGTTTCATTGACAGCTGAAGTCTACCACAGGCTGCCCTGCGTGCTGAGAGGGTGAGGAACCAAAACGTACACACTGCACCTTGAAGGTGTATGTCACTATAGCGAGATTTTCACACGTTTGTGAATGGCTGAACTCATCATTTATTGGCTAATAATTCCGAAAACAATTATAGGACTACTGCGCAGGTGATATGAAAACAGCCGTCACACTCTGTTTTATCGTGGGAAGGAAGGACAGTGTGAGCTGGTAGGGTTCGTCCTGGTTCACAGCAGCAGCAGCAGCAGCAGCAGCAGCCACGGACAAGTGGAGAAGAGAGAGGAGAGAGGAAGCAGCAGGACCGGAGGCGCCGAGAGTGAATGAAAACATCAACGTGTCGCCTGTGCACCTGCTCACACGCTGTTCGGAACCTCCAGAGCGCGTGCGTAAAAAGCCGTGCGTAAAACCGTCGCGTAAACCCCGACTGGAACCCTCATTCATCCCGTTACTTTCAAAAAAAAAATAATAAAATTTAAAAATAAAAAAAAAACAGAACCACGGGGTGACTGTTTCAACACGCCTTACCTTCACGGCGTCGAAGTGCGTGACGTTGTCGAACACCATGTCGTTCACGGTCACAATCTGGTCCCCGACCCGCAGCCCCTCTCTCTCGGCCGACGAGCCCGGCTCCACCAGGGACACGTAGATCCCCACGCCGTGCTCCGAGCCGCCGCGGATGCTGAACCCCAGCCCCTCGTGGCTGCGCGAGCGGGTGAGGGTGACGTTACGCACGTCTCCGAAGCAGCCGTGGATGGAGTGCGGCGCCACGCAGGCGGAGAGCTCCTCGGCGCAGCCCGGGCTGAGAGGCTGCTGCTGCTGCTGCTGCTGCTGCTGCTGCTCCTCCCGGAAGGACGACACATAGCTCTGCAGAGCCGAATCCCCCTCGTCCCCGAAGCTCTCCCCGCTGCCGTTGCTCGGCAGCAGGTCCGACTTCAAGTAGAGCCCCTCGGACGTGTACTGGTCGAACAGCAGCTGGTCGGACCGGGGAATGACGAGGCGCAGCATGGGCAGCAGCTGCCGCTTCCCCGGCGTGCTGAGGATCACTTTGAGAGTCTGGACCAGGTCGAAGACGTTGCGCTTGGCGTGGTACACATTGAGGCAGTGGATGAAGTGTTCCCTCTCCACGTCGCACAGCAGCAGGTTGAGAGCGTTGTGGAGCCGCCGGACGTTCGCGGAGAGCGCGCGGCCGCCGGAGCCGGAGCCGGAGCCGGAGCCCGAGCCGGAGCCGGAGCCGGTGCCAGAGCCGGTGCCAGAGCTCAGCGGTGTGGTGATCGACGCGCGCTCCAGGTCAGCGCTCATCCTGCAGCATGACAAGGGGACCGGGCATCGCACAGAGCGGAGGACGGATCGGACATGTGGGAACGCGGGCGCATCAACAGGTGCAGTGAAGACTCGGTGCGTCAACCCAAGCGGATCCCGGTGCGGTGCGTCATTCTGAAGCACCGGTCACATCTCGCAGCCCTTTCATTTGTTTCCTCCCAAAACTCCCGGATTAAAAATCCTGAAATCGTGCAAATGAAGCGGGTCAAACTCAATGGGAAAGTTCTAATGGAAAGTCACGCACCGTGTTTAATCCGTCCACGAGATGTCTGTCCACGGCAGAGCATCTGCGCGCAACTGAGTGAGGAGCGAGCGCGAGCCCAAGCTTTCTGCCTTAACGTGCGTGTAGGAAATGACGCAGGTGTGTGTGTGCGCATGTGTGTGTTGGATGTGTTCCTTGAGAGGACCATTCTGAGCATCCACAGATACCAACATGTTTCCTTTCAATACGATATTTTTGCTGCCTCATCAGGGAAGATAACACTGTTGCACCGCGCCTTTAAAGGTGCAGTGTGTAAGATGTGGTGACATCTACTGGTGGAGTAGCATATTACATCCATCACCTCACCCTCATCATTCCGAGCATGCGGGAGAAAGTATGGCAGACTTCAGTTGCCATTAAAGCTCACAATATGTTAAGTGCGTCCACTCTGAGCTGCTGTAGGAACATGACGGCCTCCATAGAGAGGACCCGTTCCTCATGTAAATACATTAATGGGCTCATTTAAGGTTAATGGGAAAACAATACATTAAGGGGATAGTGAAAATGTGAGTATATAATTGTTTGGGTGGTTTTTTTTCTCTACCAATTGAAGAGACGACCCAAATCGTACACACTACACCTTTAATACATTTATTGCTAGAGGGCAATGAAATGTATCAACATCAAAAGTTGAAAGACATGCTTATGAAATTACGTTGAAATAGATCAATGAGTACAGTAAATAAAAGTAAGATGAAAGTAAAGCTTTATTAAATTATAGCAGAAATAATTTCAGTTCAAATGAATGCAAAATCAATTACATTTCTTAAATTGAAAGATTGACATAGTGCTCAAGAACCTGCATTTATCAGCATCATCACTGAGGGGCAACCTCTGGCACAGACGGATGAAGCACAACCAGAAGTGAAAAAAGGTGCAGTTCACAGGGTGACCACTGGGGGCTGACTCCAAAAGGGAGCAAATGTTAAAATGATCAACTTCGGAGGTGAATGAAACATGTTTAAAGTCTGGTACCAACTCCGGAATTGGTCTCAAGTCACGTTTCACCGTGACAACCGTACGCAGGGTGTTTTTTTTCATACTCACTTATTTTTATTTCATCAACGTTTGACATTGCACTTCATTAAGCGCGCAGCCTCTTGACTGACGCTCGAGCCGACTTGGCACATATCGCAGGTGACGCGACGGCACCATGAGCCGACCCACATCTGAATGAACCAGGAAGAGTTAGGATTCAGCAAGATGGCGACAAGGGATTCGCCCACAGTTTGCTTCAAATGCACTCTGCAGAAACCAAACCTCTTAATATACAGTCTGTGATCATAACACAACATCATCATCCTTGACAAAAACGCAAAATGGTAATTTCACTGGTTTTATTAAACTGAAAGAGAATTGATCTTATTCTAACGTCTCATCGTCTCTTGTATGAACAACACTTCCTGTCCCTAAGCACAAGACGTAGCACATGGCATCACCTTAGGTCGGGGGTGAGTAATACCACCACACCACTATACCTTTTTGCCTCTCAGCTCCATGATACTTAATTTTTTTCAACTTTGACCCATTGGCCACATTTAGGGACACTGCCTCCACCATCTTGTGGTCACGTAACAACATTACACCCATTTCAATGAAAACAAAGATGGCAGGGAAACCGTCTACCGTCACTCCTGACAGAATGATCAAGGTTCACTTCCAAATCATATTTCATGGTTGAAACTGGTGTATTTGTGCACCATAACGTAAATACATTGAGGTTATATATGACGTTTATAATTGTGCGATGTGGTCAGATAAACATGGGGATGCAGGGGATTACAAGTGGAAACAGTTTTTGCAAGTGGCACATTTGTTCAACCGTAGAACTACATATAACTACATATATTTGACATCTATCTCTATTATTGTTTAGTTTGTCATAGGATTGAGTGTTTGTGTTTGAATGCGCCCACCATGTGCTGCAGGCCCTAAAGCAGGAAGTGCCAGCCCACCTCTTTTTGCGTCTTCAGCGACATCACTGCTGATGTCACTGGCTGTAACCATGTGTGCATGGTGGAGGTGTTAGAGTACTTTTCTTCCTTATTGTTTGCTTTCCAAGTCAAATATAAAATGTGTTATGTCACAGGATCAAAATGACGGTGGAATAAAGCACATTCACAGTGTTTTGAGTCCAAACCTTGGATTTTGATCATTTCCCTGTTGGAGGATATGTGGCTTTATACCTTGGTTTGCTCCAGCTGATTGAGCTGCTTATTTAAAGAGGCTGGGGCTTCTTTTCTGGAGAGAAGCCCTGAGTGCGTGCAATGTCTGTTTGATGTGAGTAGAAAATTTTTTTTTTTATTTAGGAGCTATCTCGGTACTCACTAAGTTGCAAATGCAAGAATGTGTGTGTGGGTTGCTTAGAAACTAACAACACTATTGGTCCTCCACTCAATGGTTATTTTTGGAACTGGCTGATGTCATAAACACATTTCGGGTGAGAGAAAGGGTAAGAAAAGTTTATCTACATTCAACTTAAAAAAACAACAACTGAAATGTCAGAATTTAAAGGTGCAGTGTGTACGATTGTGTTGATTTTTGTCACTTCTAAAAATGTTACAAAACAATCACACACTGACATTTTCATGTATTCATAATCATCTTTTGTGTTTTAGTGACAACTGGAATCCATCACAGGTTCTCTTGCATGTTCAGAACGGTGAGGGTGAGGCGATGGATACGACATGCAACTTCACATCTAGATTTCACCAAATCTTACACACTGTACCTTTAACTTGTTCCACAATTTCCAGAACCAGGGGCAGGTGACCCCCTGCTGTGGAGACGGTGTCATTCATTTGGACATCAGGGACATGTGTTGTGTTGTTGGCTCGTGCAGGTGCAGGTGATAGTAGGTGTCTGCCTGTTAGTCATTAAGCTGATCAAGCTGCATTATGGCAAATACCCCTCTGAGGCTCCTTGTCATAACTGCAGCCCAAGGCTATTTTTAAAAAGTTATTTATAGGAGCTCAGAAGCTTGTCTTCTTCCTCCCTCTGTCTGTCCCACTCACTTAATCAGTGTCCTAGGTAAACGCTCCTGCCTGGTGTGGCTGTTTGACCCATGACTGCACAAAGATGAAGCGCTGCTGGAGACTTTGAGGAGTCAAGTATGACTTAATGGTGCAGTGTGTAAGATTTCTGTCCTATTTTACACTTAATTTAGTAGGAAAAAAATTACAAAACAGTTAAATACCGACATTGTAATAATCACCTAAATGTATTAATTTTTCCCATTACCCTAAAATTAGCCCTTTAATATATATTTAAATAAGGACCGGGTCCTCTCTCCGATGGCCGGTGAGGTGATGGATACAACATGCAACTTTACCACTAGATATCATCAAATCGTACACACTGCACCTTTAATCTCCTGAGACTCTGCGTCCTCATATGTGGACATTACCTTTTATGCCTCTCTGCTCCATGATACTTAATTTTTTTAAAGTTTGACCCGTTGGCAACATTCAGGGATGCTGCCCGCATCATCTTGTGATCACATAACAACATTACACCCATTTCAGTTGAAACAAGATGGAGGACAAACCAGCGAAAAACCTTCTACTGCCAGTATAATAATAATCATCATCATCATCATCATCATCATCATAATAATAATAATGGTCATCGAGATTTGAAAAGTGCCATAAATTCAGACCATTTCCAGAAGTGTATTTATACAGCTGTCAATATTATGGATTTATACTATTTAGCAAAAACTGTCTCAAG
>JAFBJT010106021.1:0-10878 GCA_016785325.1 Chascanopsetta lugubris | reverse complement strand
GGAAAAAAATGACAAAACAATTACATACTGACATTGTAATAATCACCTAAATGTATTAATTTTTCCCATTACCCTAAAATTAGCCATTTAATATATTTTAAATAAGGACCGGGTCCTCTCTACGATGGCCGGTGAGGTGATGGATACAACATGCAACTTTACCACTAGATATCATCAAATCTTACACACTGCACCTTTAATCTCCTGAGACTCTGCATCCCCATATGTGGACATTACCTTTTATGCTTCTCTGCTCCATGATACTTATTTTTTTTAAAGTTTGACCCGTTGGCAACATTCAGGGATGCTGCCCGCATCATCTTGTGATCGCATAACATTACACCCATTTCAGTTGAAACAAGATGGAGGACAAACCAGCGAAAAACCTTCTACTGCCAGTATAATAATAATCATCATCATCATAATAATAATTATTATTATAATAATAATAATGGTCATCGAGATTTGAAAAGTGCCATAAATTCAGACCATTTCCAGAAGTGTATTTATACAGCTGTCAATATTATGGATTTATACTTTTTAGCAAAAACTGTCTCAAGATATTTAAAATACATTTACTATTTAGCAACTATTTACCATAGAAGTGTATTGCTGCCACACGGAAGAAAAAAAGATGGCTCAGTATCACATAATAACGTGATAATTATCACATTATTTCGTGATAATTATCACGTTACTTCGTGATAATGGAAGTGTCACGCAATAATGTATTCAGATGTTCTAGTCTAGACTGTTGTCTTTCACACGTGCATCTCCAACTGAGCTGGCATGTGTCCCAGTGAGCTCCTGCTACTTCACCATGGCTCAAAATAAGGATTCTCCACTGGCGAGATTTCTTCGAGTTCATGGAGTAACCGAAGACTGTCTTCTTCGCATTGAGCAAGATCATGTAAGTTAAGGCTGTTCTTTACACCCACCGTCTAATTCAAACATTGTGTATGGTTAGCTTATGGTGGCTGTACTTTAGCTAGCCAGTAATGCTAACCAGCTTACTACACACTGACTAGGAAGGAGAGAAAATCATGCTTATAGAGCTTGTTACTTCTATGGAGGAGGGAATTGCCTTTTAGGTCTACGCAACACTGCTGTAGCTCTCCACAAATGTCTTAAAGATAAAAGATGGGAAACCTTTTGACCCAGCAGTGTTAAACCAATGCCAGTGCTAGCTAGTGCTGCTAGTGAACAGTCCCCCGTTTTCGGCTTGGGCTTTGACACATTTGTTGTCAAACCATTTCACTGCTATAATCCCTTCAGTAAGACCTGCGGTCAGTTCCAATGCGCTAGACACGCAGGTTTGAATGAAGGTTCTGGATCAAACCAAAACTTGTGAGGTAGTGGTCACAGAAGACTGACAGTGGTTTTGCATAATGTTGCCAACAGTTTTGCCCCTGGAGACAATGTTTACTCCTGCTCAGTTAGGGAAATGTTGAAAGGATTTCCCTTGATGGAGCAGAAGCTCATGAATGATGCCAGATGAACTGGCCGGGTGGAACAATTTAAAGCCCACTTGCCCGGCTTGTTGGCAATATACTGGCGGAGAGATCCTGCCTTCTTCTTCTTCCACACTGCGCTGGTCTGTGGATGGGATCAGGAGACTCTGCTTACTGATCACTCAGATCTGCATCAGTGTTGAGGATTTTCTGGTATAAGGGCCGGAACAGTACATGGTCTTGCACTGTAGAACGTTTTAACATCAATCTGTAATTTGTAAAATAGAACTAAAATCAATGTTACAAAGTAGTATCATGCTTTCACAATGCTAGTAATGTGTTAAAGACATAGACATGTTAATTGGATACCATGGAATCGATAGTATTACCAGCATTAGAAATGTCTCCGTTTGGTAGAGCATGTTTTTGAAAAAAATATTTGACCCTTGTAAGGGTTGATTTAGTTACATGATCCTGTCAAGACAGTCCTCTGTTATAATAATATGTTCTAAAAATATGTTTACTTTTCAAAAGTCCATCACTAGGTGTCCTCATGTATGGAGTGAATCAGAAAAGGCCCAACACTTTAACAAACAGCGCCATCTGGTGGATGTTTTAAGCATAACATAGCTACACCAATTGGTAGACATTTACAATAACTTTGATCTCACTTCAACACATTTCTCAATGCGATATAATAACTCAAAATGTGCTCTAACAAAAAGTCGAGAGGAACATTGTGAAGGTTCCCAATAACAACGACAAAAATACTGCTAATAATACTAACAAACCTCTGTCTTTCCTGTGTGTGTGCATAAATTAAGTAGTCTTGTACTTGAGTTGTAATTAGTATGTCTGTCTTGACAGATTGATGCCACAGTCATTGATTGTATGGACGATGATGCTCTGGCTGTCTACATCCCAGCTTATGGAGATAGGTAGCGCAAAACAATCAACAAAACATAAATTGCTAGAAAAGTGATGATGACAATAATAACCGGGAGACTTCTGCTGCAAAACAGAAAATAAATAGTAGAATACCTCACAAATGGGCAGAAAAACCGACATGGAAAGTTGAATTGGGGTGTATCCACGAAGGTAAACAAGTCCGAAAACCCAAAGGGGGGGGGGGGGGGGACAAGGACCCTTGATGTCCCCAAAGAATAAAAAAGAAACAGAAGTTTTCGTTTCCTGCAACAGTACGTTGGAGGCTTGGATGATACAGGTCTCAGAACAATGTTAAGATTTGTTACAGGGTCAGATGTAATCTGTGTTAACTAGATTGAGATCATGTTCGCTGCAGTAGATGGACTGGCACGACGACCAGTAGCATGTACATGTGGTCCACTTTTGGAACTGCCACGGACATACACTTCCTATCCTGAACTACGCGCTGAATTTGACAGTGTACTGATCGATGTGTGTCATGTCTCGTGTCTCACGTTAAGTCTGCGTCAGTGACCTTAGTTCATTCATATTCCTGGTTTTATTTTGAAGGAGGGTTTTTCTGTCTTCCTGTCTGCACCTCTTCTGTCTCGTCTCTCTCTATTGATTCTCAGATTGTCTGCACCTGGTGCTAATCACCTCTCCTCCCTTTATAGACTCCTCCTTCCTTCGGTTCTGTGCCAGTCCCTCCTCATTCGTCTGATCGTCAAGTTCTGTACCTGTCTTGAACCAGGCCTTGTTCCCGTCTCATTTCTGATCCCCTTCCACAGTTAAGCCTGGCTTCGTCTTGTCTCGTCATCGTCTTGTTCCTGTCTGTTCTTTATGGATCTTGTTACTGCCTTGCTTAACCAGAGCTGCTACGAACTGTGTAAGCCTATCTGACCTTGCTTCAATCTCCACGCCCGTGTCCTCGCGTCTTTGAGTCCCTGCCTTGTGTTCGTCCATTCGCGCCGTCATATCATATTATATCAACTTTTATCCATAAAGCGCCTTTAAACAGCCACAGCTGGACAAAGTGCTGTACATAAACAGCAGTCACTGGCCATGACAGAACGCTCTTGCCATAATACAGACTCAGCCAAGGCTGGTGTAGTTAGAGAGACATTGGGTGGGCAGGGGAGACTGCTGCATGATCACAATCAGCAGCTCGATGCCCTGGACGTGGCACTACAGAGGGCCACCCAAAATCAAGACAGTATGCAAACCCAGATTACACAGCTCACCTCAGCACTGGAAAGAGTGCTCACTCATCTGGAGCCCGAGGACTCCGCCCGAACATCACCACATGAAGTGCCCACTAAAAAAGCTTCCCATAGACTCCAGGAACCTCATGGTGGCTGCACTCGCACATTCCAACTCATCGTCTAGACGTCTAACCCGGGCTAAACAGGGCAAAATTCCTCATGAGATAGAGATGGAGTCTATGATCGATTCAGGAGCTGATGAGAACTTAATGGACGCTAACTTAGCTAATCACTTAAAGTTGACTTTGATCCCACTGTCCACTCAGTTGAAAGCCACCGCGCTGACTGGACAAGAACTATGTGTGATTACCCATCGTACCAAGCCTGTGCCTTTGACTGTTGCCATTTTTCCCACAAAATTAATCACCTTCTGCATCTTTGCTTTATCTGTTCAACCCATAGTCTTAGGGCTTCCTTGGCTGACTCGGCACAACCCTCAGTTCGTGTGGTAGACCGGAGAAGTCGGGTCAGAGTCACCTGGGCAAGTGAGCAGTTGCCCTAATGGTTAATCTGGCCCTGAGCCCAGGGGTGTGCAGCAGCAGCAGCAGCAGCAGCTGGAAGTCTGAGTGTGCGTCCTGGCTCTATGTAATTTGCACGGCTGCTACAGACTCTCTCACCATTGCACTCACTCAGACACTCACTCACTCAGACACACACACACACACACACACACACGATGGAACATGCATCAGTAGGCCTAGCTCGATGATGGCCAGGCAACTAAACAATATAAGCTGCCTGTCAAAGAAGTCTCCAGAGAAACGGTCATTGTCTTTCAGTTCCTGGAAACGATTCATCCAGTATTGGGCATGATGTCTTCTCAAAAAGGTCCACCGGCTTTCAACCCGCTGGTGGTGATTACTCGACCCAGAGATATAACAATTACTGACGAGGCGATGGTCCGTAGTGTATCGTAAGAACCATTGCATTTCTGCCATTGTGACATTTTCTGTTCCCAAATCTGCGCGAATTCTGGAAGATGTCCCCATCCTCCTCTCAACGTCTCTCATGAAATAACCAGCAATGATCTTGGGATTGTTGTTTGTGGAATAGGCATGAAGCCATATCATGAGTCATGAAAAGCCACCTGTGGCTCCATTTATGCATACAAATGGATTTAGTTTCTCATACATAATTAGGCCCAGGGTTAAAGTTACATCGGGCAATTTTTCCATCTTTGTTCAACACCAGGGGGTCGAGAAACTTTAACAAATGCCTCACTGTACTTTGGGTGACAACATATCCAGCTTGGATGCAGTTGAGATGGTGGCGCTTGTACCCATGGAGCCTTCCGTGCTCCTCCAGTTGATCAATGAGGAACAACGCTACCTCAATAGGGTCAGATTCGTTCTATCTCCGGTACAACCCCATCTATTTCAAAATCCTCCTCAAAGTATGCATACTGATATTAATATCATCCACTGTGCTCAATAAGTTTAGGAAAATCACCATGTCTCAAACTAAGCTTAAAGCACAATTTAATTGAATCGAGCAAATCAGCCATAATGCCCATATGCCTCTTGTTTCTTGGGGCTCCGGCTTCCCTCTGCCCTGCGTCGGTTTGCAGCTCCAGGAACAGCAGCTGACGAACTAAAAACCAATCTAAAAAGGCAGTACCACGAAATAATGTGATAATCATCACGTTATTTTGTGATAATTATCATGTAAGTACGTGATACTGAGCCTTCTTTTTTCCCTTCCGTGTGGCAGCACTACGCTTCCGTAATTTACCACTTTGCATCAAGCATTTTTCTTCTTTTACACAACCATTAGATTTTTGCAAATCTATTCTCTCTCTCTCTCTCTCTCTCTCTCTCTATCTCTCTCTCTATCTCACACACACACGCGCACACACACACAGTTAATCTATGTGTCTAGGTGGTTAGTGGACAACCCACTTCAGCCCCTGAACCACAGCTGCCTGCCACTGTTAACAGGATTATGTGATTTTGCATGGATGTATTCCATTAAGGCCGTAAATGGGGATAGACGACACTAATACTTATTACATTCAGATTACATGTGTTAATATTCTCCCCTTCCTTTTTTGCCTCCCTCACCCACACACAGATTAGTACACACGGTAATCTACAGCCTCCGTGTGTGTCCAAGTTTTTGTTTTGTGTTTGGCTATACTCAACTTTTCTGACACATCAAAGTCAAGTCAAAGTCTGTTTCATTGTCAAAGATCCAGCATGTGCAAAACATACAGAGAATTTGAAATATTAGTCTTAAAATATGAAAAATTAGAAAATTGCAAAAAGGTGCATGGAAAAACATACGCTAAACTAAAATGATCCAACTTATTGAGATAAAGAGATATAAATAAATAAAAACACCTGGCCCTGGTTCCCCTCTCCCTACTTAAACTCCCCGCTCCCTTTGTTGTCATGTCACCGTCCTTGCCATCGTCAAGTCTTGTTATTCGTGTCCGTATGTTTTTTGATACCTGGATTTATCCCAGTGCTTTTAGTTCCGGTCCGTTATGTTGTGTTTATAGATCCTTGCTTTTTGAAGATGCCATCGCGCATATTTTGGTTTTGAGTTTATGATCAATTAATATTTTTGTAAACCTTCCCTGCGTCTCAAAGCACTTGGATCCATGCCAAGTGTGCGTAGCCTTAACATAAGCGTGTTATTGGTTAAAGTGGACACACGTGCACAACATATTGTAAAATAATACAAACAACATACAATGGTTGGCAGATGGCAAACCAGTAATGGAGACGTGCTCTTATACATTGTTAAATGTTCGTTGGATTAGGATTCAGGGGTTAAGGTTCCCGGGACAGGAAATGTATTTTGAATGTGTATTGTTATAGGTATTGGTATGTCATCTGAGTCAGTTTGTCCAGAAATCACACAACAATATGTATTTGGTCACTGATAGAAACATAAAACAATAGTCTGACATTGTTGTGTGTGTCATTGATTTTTTCCCTTTTTCTTTTCTTTTTTTAAATTGAACATTTATTTAACCAGGAGAAATCCCATTAAGAACCTATTTTCAAGGGATGTTTCAAAAGTTCGACAGCATCTTTGGGAAATCACTTGTTTATGTATTTATATATTTTTGAACATTTCAGTAGTACTAAGGAAAAGTTGAGGAGGGGGGAGTTGGAAAAACACTGAAATAAAAATCTATCACTCTTATCAGTAGGGTAAGATATGGCTCAGAGGAGCTATCCTCTGACCAGAAGGTCTCGGTTTGATTCCCTTGCATTGTCCCATCGATACAACGTGCTACACATAGATGCACGGTATGAATGTTTGAGTCACTGGGTGAACGTAAACTGTACTGTAAAGCGCTATGAGAGGTCTTCAAGACTTGATATAGCGTTAAATACAGACCATTTGCCATTCGTGTGTGTCCTTCAGGCCACAAAGCCGTCATTTGAATCAATATATGTATTGGTATGTTGAATTTCTTAATTTGCTGTGCCATTATAATAAGAACATTGCAGGTAATATAACTCTATCAAAGAAACTACTCCATGGTAATGACATTAACTCAATGGATCTTAATTTGTCAGATATGTCTTCAACCTGAACAAACAGTCCCTTTGCTGTTTAACTGCATTATTTGTACCAGTCTTTAAACATGTTCCATTCACCTCTAAAGTTGACCATTCTAACATGGGAGTCTATGAGGTTTGATGCCCTTTTGGAGCCAGCCTCAAGTGGCCACCCTGTGGCCACCCTGCACCGGAGGTTGCCACTTGGCACAGGGAGGTTGAAACAGAAAACAATAAACACGTATCAGGAAGAACAGAGAGCTGTGCTCTGTAGTTACTGTACATGTGGAGATCAATCCCCACCACTGTGTCTGAGGAGGAGTGGATTAATGTCTTAGGATAAAACCTCACTCACTCACTCACTCACACACCCACTGCACTCCATTTAAATCCTAATGAAAGCCTGTCTTAAAACAAGCCTCTGTTTGATCAAGGGGAAGAGGTTCCACTGTCTGTGGGAGGTTTGTCTCATTAAGATGGATGTTCGTCTTGGGGTTATAAACTGTTTGAGGCAGTAGATACTTTTTTAATCCATTCATAAATCAAAATAGACACAGTCCAAAGGGAGGGCTGAGGAACGAACAAAATGTGTGTTTAAACGCTTAATTTAACCACGGTAAGAAATATCGTTTGTTAACACAGCCTATCCTGGTTTTGTCATATTTATACACACAAATTACTTCTATACATATTAACACCCTCCTTCAAAAATATTTTGGTTTGCAGATTTGGTTCAAAAGCAAAACAAAAATCCTTTAAATCTGCCTTAAAGAAGTTTACAACGAGGGTGTCAAACATATGACCTGCGGGCTGGATTCGGCCCGTCAGGTGGTTCCATCTGGCCCGTGAAATGATTTTGCAAAGTGTAAACATTTTTTATTTGTTATGTGAGCAGTGACTCTCTGTCCCTTCTACCTACCCAGGGAATGTTCTCATGCCATCGTCATTTCTGTTCACATCCCACCGGCTGCCAATGCGTCACGGGCTAATGACGTCATCTGCTCTGCGACGGCAAGACTACAGTGCCGTCATATTCATCTCTGGGGATGTTAATCGCGTCACCCTTGTCATCATCCATGCCCACTTTCAAACATGGGATGTGCTCTGTGAGGCGCAGGGAGAGGACATCGGATTACTTAACGACTGCGTCACTGACTGTGTCAACTTCTGTACGGACATTGTCATTCCCACCAAAACTATGCTTGGCAGAACAACATGAGGGAGGTGTGGAGTGGGTTGAGAATCATCACTGGTCATGGAGGGAAAGCGGACCAGAAGATGGGAGGAGACCTACAGGAGGCCAACCAGCTCAAACAGGTTTGACAACAAAGGCTCAGCCGCAGCCACCCACCCCCCACCCCAAATCTCACCGGCACCTCAGCCCTCCTGCCCCCCATCATTACTGGGGCTCTCTCCATCGTCTCATGTCACCTTCACTGCTGAAGATGTGAGAAGAGACTTCAGTCGGCTTCATCCTGGAATGGCTGCAGGCCCGGACGGCCTCAGCCCCAGCCCACGTGCCATCGTGGGCTGTATCAGCAGGGACCAGGAGGATCAGTACAGGAGGGTGGTGGACAGGTTTGTGGAGTGGTGTGGACTGAACCACCTGCAACTGAACTTCACAAAGACAAAGGAGTTGGTTGTGGATTTCAGGAAACAGAGGACCTGTCTGAACCCAGATGCCATCAGGGATACAAAAGTGGACATTGTGGACAGCTATAAGTACTTGGGTGTGCACTTGGACAATAAATTGGTCTGGACTACTAACCCCCAATTCCGTTTACATAGTAATGTATAGTTGATTTGATAAAAGAACAAGTTAGAGACCTGTTCTACAGGAAAGGTAACCTTCAATGATGTCTGTTGTGATGCTGCCACTGGGGCGGTGCAGCGTGAACCAGTAGCGCAGTGGACTCACAAATAAACACTAGTATCAGTGTGTCCGTCTGGCCATCACACCATATGAACCAAAGTTCAGAGCATTGGCAACAGACACACGAGGCCATTTGTCTCACGAAGCTGTTTGACACTGACACACTTTGAATGTAACAATAGTTTGTCATTACACTGAGATCATGATATGTTTGTTCACCAGGGGAATCTAAGGGGGTGTTGATTTTTTGTTAAGCTGAAAGGGACATTTGTTTTGATTTGACCATGTATGTTAGTTTTGGAATTCCTGAGATCCTTGATTCAACTTAGGACAGAAATATATGTTTCCTTCTTTCTTGTGGCTCTTTGTGTTTGCATTTAAAAAGAAATGTGTTCTTAACCCGCTCCTCATATATTTGTTTTGGATCCATGACAGGGGTCATGTTTTGTCGTATTCAACTATTTATTTCAATTTCTGTCAAAATGGAAATGACATTTTATTTTAGTTCGTATATTTGCTGTTGTTTTGCATGAAAAGGACATTTTGTTTTGAATATTACAGTATTTTCGCATGTGGCCAGACCGACCTCAATAAATGGACCTTTGACTCACTGAACAAATTATTTGTGGCCCTTTGAGATTTGTATTTGAGTAGCCCTGTTCTAGCTCCTTAGTATCTTAGACAATGTCTCCCACCCCCTGCAGGCCACGCTGACGTCCTGTCAGAAAATAGGTCTTATCAATTAAGGGTTGTGAAACTTTGAATAACATGCCAGCTCCACCCGTAATACATTTATAACTCATCTTAAACAATGGCTTACAATCAACCAGATATGTGATCATTAGTCTTAGAATGGTACATGTCATATTGTATACTGTACTCTCCAGTGACGCACGGTGAGGTTAGTCACCATTCAATTGGCTGCAGTTGCTTTTTTTCAGAAGGATAATAAAAAGTAAAAGTGACTCATCATCCTTATATCCTTTCAGTTACAGTTACGCCATGTTGTTACAGTAGTAAAGGTGGACATACTAAACATTTTCTGAGTTTTAATGACAACTGAAGTCGACCATAGGTTCCCCTATATGTTCAGCAGGGTGAGGTTAAGGTCATGGATACAACATGCAACTTCACCTCTAGATGTCAGCAAATGTTACACACTACATCTTTAAACACTGCTTAGAGGGTATACAAAATCGAACGTCTTTGTGTGTATATTAACTTTTTTCTCACAATCTGTCAAAAACAGACAAATACAAATGGTTTGCATGGACGCGTATGTAACACAGCCTCTGGATCTAACTTTCGAATGTCTCATGCACATTAATGTGTAGGCGGCACTGAGCCAGATTAAGCTGTGTCCATGGTAATGAAAAGCTGATGTCATCTGAAGTAGAAAATACATGCACTTTGCATCAGGGATTCCACCAAAGACATTTCTGGACATTTTCTTCCTCTAATGAAAAATGTAGCTGAGAGGAGCTTTTCATAGTAAAACCATAGGTTGTCCTGCATGCTCAAATGGGAAAGGTGAGGTGATGCATAATATGCAACTTCACCTGTAGATATCACCAAATTGTACATGCTGTACCTTTAAATAAATATTCTTTTTTCATCTGAACTGTTAAGTCTTGAGTCTTCTTTTGGGTTCCCTCCTGTCTCCAGACGTTACTCAAGTCTCTTTCTTTTATTTCGACAGCCCGATACATTAAGTGGTCCCACTGTTAAAAGGATAAAAAATTCAAAACTTTCTTTTATTACTTGTGTTGACATCCCACATTTTTGTTCCTATGTATCCTATGGTGTGTTTGTGTGTGTGTGTGTGTGTGTGTGTGTGTGTGTGTGTGTGT